>WSXT02011123.1:0-14599 GCA_011762715.2 Neuroterus valhalla | reverse complement strand
CCTTAATTATTTTAGAGGCATAAAAAAGGCTGCCTGGCACGGACCTTATAAGGTTTCTACGTACGGCCCTTTTAATTCCGAGCGTGACGGAACACCATAAGGGCCTGATAAGTTTCACGTACCCGGGCCTTAATTGTAATAAGGCAACCTTTCCAGGACCTGGTACTGCCCTGATTTGAATTTCCGCACGGGCATTCTCTCGGATTCTTGATCTCTAACCTCCGTTCCTTCTAGACTTAGGAGCTTATATAGATACTGATAAAGTGAGTAAGAATACAAGAGGATGACCCCTACAAGAAAGTTTACCTAAGTGAAAACGATTCTGAGAAGGATGATCGGTTTAGAAAGTCTGGTTGCAAACCATAGTTATCTTATGGTATTCTACCAAGTCTTAGTTGCAGTTTGAGTTAATCTTGGTCTTAGAACTTGGAAAGATATTTCTCCCCCTCTCATCTCCCACCGATCATTCCATCTCTTCCCTAAGACTCAGTCATACAATTACTTGAGCTGGTGAACGAGGATTGGGAATGATCGTTACGATTTTGCTTTTACTACTTGCATGCATGCTTATTTCTTTATACATATGTTGGTGAAGCCCAACCCATGAGTCCATGGGAAAGTTCCGTTAAATGGGGCGCAGCAGAGAGGCTTCCAGTTTGAGAATAAAAACTTGGACAAATTCCTGGCTTGTGTTTGGACCTAATGGGATCTAAGTTATTCATCCTGGCTGTCTCTGGGAAAATCGTTTATATGAGTTCCGTACACCACTTGTGACTGCTGGAATTTGTTCGAATTTCCCATTCCTGAATATAATCCTTGTTGATTGGAGAAAACTTTGCAAAATTAAGAACAAAAAAGCTTACGAGACAATTTTGGAATGATTATTAATGGATTGTTATCTCAAGTAACAGACTAAACGAATGCAATTTTTTCCAATGAACAGTATTGACAGAATGTGAACGGGAAATGACCGGGCAAAAACCAGGAAATGGCCGACAATATAATTCAAAAACCGGGAATTTAATTTTAAAACCCGGAATTTAATTTAAAAACCGGGTATATACTCGACTCAACCTAGACTATTCCAAATTCTACTAAGAAATACGAGAAATGACCGCTTTCTTATTATGAATCAAAAAGATATTTTATCATTTGATAATGTAAGTAATTTTGTAAACAATGGAACGTTCCTTCACTATGATTCTCAAACTATTTAAATACATCTGTACTCCGTGAGAGGACGTTTTTTTTCAATTACAATGAAAACATTTTGCAACTTTGTTGCGCTGTGAGATTTATTTAACTGACTCCAATCTGATAATTGAATTGATGATAGCCCAAACATACAGAAAAAATAATTTTCTAAATTTTTTCAAAAAAAAATGTGTGTATCACGTTTGATCTGGTTTTCCTCATATATCTGACACTCGGGACAGGGAATTTCAGGAAATTATTATAGTTTTTATTTTAGAGCAGGAAGTTTCAGTGAAGAAGTATAATTTCACTTGACAACTTTTTTAACTAATTATGATTTGGGATCAGAAGAGAGGAATTTTTGGAAATCGTTCCTCCAATCCAAAATTCGTCACAATTCTCCCTCTTTCTACTTTTTAATACAGAAAGTACTTCAAGCAGTCTCTGGAGTAGAAGTAGTATTCCGAAGAAGAAATATTTCTGAATTATGATGGAAAATTTGTTCACATTGTTCATTGCAAAGTCATCCTTTTTCAGTTAAAAAACAAACTACTCGTTTTAAATTTAAACTTGTTCGCTGAAAATCAAATTTTTGTCATTTAGTTCTGGTTGAAATTGTAACCACTTTGTTAAAAATCAATTCATCTTTTTCTGGTGAAAATTCACGTATTGAATTGAACATTGATTTTTGAATTTGAAAAATAAACTTTTTCCTTGAGAAATTATGTACTTCTTAGAAAATTGTCCTTTTTTGTAGAAAATGAATCTTCATGGTCTAAGATTTATCTTTTTCTCAAAATATGCCGATTCCCGTTGAAGATTCATCATTATTCATGAATATTCATTATTTCGGTCTAAAATCAATTTCATCATCTGAAAATGTAACTGTTTCATTTTTAGTGTAAAAATGATCTTTTCTAGTTGAAAATTTAAAAATTCAGTGAAAATTTGCCTGTTTGAATAGAAAATTCAATTATTTCGTTGAAACTACACACATTTTGTTGAAAAATCTTCTTTTTTTTTGGGGTAGAAAATTATCACTGTTCCATTTTTTGTTAGAAAATTTTTATTTTTATAGTTCAAATCTCGACTATTTTGTTGAAAAATTGTTTTTTTTTTCATGATAACTAATTTTTTGACAAAAATAGAACTATTCTAGTTAAATGTTCATCATTTCACTTAAAATTTGTCTTTCTGGTTCAAAATTCAACTACTTCAGTGTAACATCCACAATGCCATTTGATTCTTCATCATTTTCTGTAAGAATGTAACAATTTGTTTTAAAGTTTTTTTTTGTTTGCTTAAAGTTAGTTTTTTTTTGTTATAAGCAACTTTTTAAACTGAAAATCCAACTTATTCCAATTGAAAATTCCATGGTTCCAGTTAAAAATTAATTCTTATTTAGTGAAACCCAAATTTTTTCCAATTTAAAATTTGAGTATTCAAAATTTCGTTGACAATTTATCTTTTTCAATAAAACTTAATCTATCCGTTTGAAAACGTAACTCCTTCAGTTGAAGATTCTTTGTATTACATAGTATTAAACTCTTACGCTTGGTTTAGAATTCTTAAAAATGTTATTGTTTCATTTTTGGTTGAAAAAAATAATTTTTTTATTTCGAAATTCGACTTTTTTGTTGAAACTTTGTATTTTGTCTTAGAAAATTATTCTTTCTATTTGAAAACTAGTCTGTTTGAGTATTTACCTTCATGGTTGAACATTGTTTTTATCGTAAATCTTTTTTTTCATTGTAAGTTTAACTGCTCCAATTTTCCTAAAAAGAAATGATATTTTTTCTTGAAAATTTGAGTATTCTTTTCAAAATTAATTTATTTTGCAATGTTTGCTCTGTTGTTTTGAAGAATTTTTAGAATGAACGTCATAGATGAAAAAGTTGGGGGTCGCAAAAAATATAAATATATTACTTCTAGTTGACGGGGAAAATAAAAAAATTGACCGTGAAAAACCGGGAAATGACCGTGAATTTGAAATCGTCTACCAAGTCGCCACCCTGTTATTTCAAAAAACTACTAATTCAACTATTTGATAATATTCATATGGGAAGATCGATTTTTTTTACCAAAAAAATATAGTTTTCCAACAAAATAGTTGAATTTACAAACTGAAAAAATATCAATTTCTCAACCAAAAATGGAACAGTTAGATTTTAAGTTAAAAAACTAAGTTTAAAGCAAGCATGAGAGTCTTTACCTGAAACAAAGAATCTTCAACTCAAACAGTTGAATTTTCAATTAGATAAATTAAATCTTACTGAAAAAGGTGATGTGTCAAACAAAATTTGAATAGTCTTAAAAAAAAATTGATCTTCAAGCAAATAGATGAATTTTCAGCTACAATTATGGGATTTACAATTAATATACTTAAGTTCATTCTCCAGTTAAAAAATTACCTATGAGATAAAAAAACTAACTTCAGAACAAATTGTTACATTTTTTTCAAATAATGAATTTTCAAATAAGATTGTGAATGTTTATCTCTAGTAAAATTGAATTTGAAACCAGAAAGACGAGTTTTCGAATGGAATGATGGACCAAAGAATAATTTCCAACCAAAAACTGCAACAAACGAAAAAAAAGAAAAATGTACGATAAATATTTTGAAAATTTGTTGCTCTGTGAGTTTTTTGAGCTAACTCAAGTTTGATAATCGAATTAATGATAGGGAAAGAATTGTCATCTCAATTTTTTCAAAAAAATGAATTCATAACGTTTTTTTGCTTTCTTCTCATTTATGTGACTTGGGACAGGGAATTAGAAGAAATTATTATAGTTTTTATTTAAGAGCAGGGAGTTTCAGTGAAGTAATATGATCCCCATTGGAACAGGAATTTTTTTTAATGATTATAATTTGGGTTTAGAATTAGGAGAGGAATTTGAGAAAAATGTTGGCTCTTAGAAATTAAAATCGGTCCCTCTTTTTGATTCCAAATGTAGAAAATTCCTTATTTATAATAGGAAACTCGTTTACATTGTTCATTATGAATTCATCCTTTTTTAGTTAAAAAACAACTACTTGGTTGCATGTAAAACTCTTTTGTTGGTTGCATCATTTCAATTCAAAATTTATCTCTGGTTGAAGATGTAACTATTTTGTTGAAAATTAGTCAATCTTTTTTTGGTGAAAATTCAAGTATTCAGTTGAAAATTGACTTTTTTTTAGATTAAACTTTTTCTTTGAGAATTTATATACTTTGAGGAAAATTTTTCTTGCTTGTCGAAAATTTATATTTATGGCAAAATCAATCAAAAAAAATCATCTTTTTGGCATAAAATATATCTATTCTACTTATCGATTCATCATTTCACCTGAAATTCATCAGTTTGGTTGAAAATGGACCTAATCAACTACAAATTTACCTGTTGCATTTTTAGTAAAAATTGATCTTTTCCGCTTGAAAATTCAATAATTTCGATGAAAATTTTCCTTTATGAATTGAAAATTCAATTATCTTGTTGAAAATGCACAGCTTTTTCTGAAAAATCTATTTCTTGGTGGAAACTTATCTTTGTATTTTTCTTCGAAAGGTTATTCTCTTGATCGAAAATTCTTCTTTATGGTTAACAATTCAAGTTATAAAGTGGGATAATTTCCATTTTATTCGAAACGACATCTTGTCGGAAACTCTTATGTTTGGTCCAAAAATTAATTCTTCAAATCTAGATTGTTACTTCTCCATTTTGGTTGAAATTGATTTTTCTTATTGTGCAAATAAGTCTATCATTATGTTGAGAAATTGAATTTTCAGATGAAAAATTGTCGTTATGGTTTGAAATTCAACTACTAAAATTGAAAATTTACCATTTTTTGAAAATTAATTATTTTGTTTGAAAATGAAACAAATGGTTTGAAAGCTCGTTTTTCTTTTGTTGAAAGCTAGTTTTTTTTGTTATAAGTCATTTTTGTAACATTAAATTCAATTTTTTGTATTGAAAATTTCATATGGTTGTAGTTGAAAATTTATTTGTTTTGTTGAACATCAATTTTTTCTAGCTTAAAATTTGAGAACTCAAATTGCGTTTGAGAATTTGTCTTTTTCTTTAAAAATTAAAATACCTGTTTGAAAATTCAACTCTTTACTTGAAAACTCTTTGTCATAGTTGAAAACTCTCATGTTTGGTTTAAAAATTGGTTTTTCATACTAAAAATGTTAATGTTCCATTCTCGGTTGATAAAAATTATTTTCACAGTTCGAAGTTCAACTATTTTGTTGAAACATTGTGGTTTTCGAAACAAAATTAACCTTTCAATTTCAAGATTAATCTTGTTGCTTGAATATTCACATTCATGGTTGAAAATTGGAGCGCTCCAGTTAATCATTCATCATTTTAGTTGAAAATTCATCTTCTCAGTTTAATTGATTTTTTTTCAATTGTGCCTTAAACTGTTCCATTTTTTGTAACTTTTTGTAAATTTTTGTATATTTTTTCGTGGAAAATTTTAGTATTCTTTTGAGGATAAATTTATTTTGCAATGTTTGATCCGTTGCCTTGAAGAATGTTTAGAATGAATGTCATGAAATAAAATAAATGTTTGCGTTTTGCGGCTAATGACACCCTGCAATCGGGATTTCATTAACGCTTTATTTCTATTCAATCCTCTGATATATTTTCATGTCCGAGAAATTGTCTTGAATATGGAGTGGATAAGGTAGTGTAGCATGGAAAATTGATTTCAGATTCCGCTATTCAAAAATATATAACAATTAAGTCTGTTATTGGGTTATGACGTGAGTTACTCTCGTATTACGAGAATGAATGTTATTAGTTGATGATTTGTCTTGACATGTTTTTTTCAAGTATGTCAAATATATGAAATTGAATAATTCTAAGTCGAGATTAGGTTTATTTGAAAAATATTTTCTGCTCAAATTCTAAACCAAAAAATTATACAAATACAGGGTGGCGACTTGACCGGGAAACCGGGAGATGACCCGAAATTTGATGAAAACCCGGGAATTTACTTGACTTAACCTAGACAATTAAAAATTTTACCGGAAAAATACAAGAAATGACGGCTTTATCTTTCTATGAATTGAAAAGATATCTCATTATTTGATTTGAAGAATGTAACGTTCCTTTCGTCTGATTCTGAAAATTTTTAAATATATCTATATATGAAAATGAAGTTGTTTCGGGTTTCGATCGTGTACAAACTACAAAAATGTTGTCGACGTTTCGCGAACGTTACAGTTCGCATCTTCAGGACTGGCCTAAAACCCGAAACAACTTCATTTTCATAATGGATCATCGTGAAAGCCTTAAATCTATCATCATTCAGTATCTTGAAAAATATCAATGTTTCTTGAAATATCATGGGTTATCTTGAAATATCCTGAAGTTTCTTGAAATACTTTAAAGTACATTGAAATATCTGAAAGTAGGTTAAAATATCCTTAAGGGGGGAAATAATTTTAGACGCTTCATAAAATCGAATTTTTTTCTATTCCATAAATTGTTAGTAAAACTATAAAAGAATATTTTCTCAAAGTTTCAATGAAAAATTTCAATTCGTTCCGGTGTTATGATCGTCTTCATGTGGATGTATCACCGTACGTGCGTCGGACCGCACGGTACGTAAAATCCGACGTTTATGAAATGCAAGCTCAAATTGGAATTTTTAAACAAGAAAAAGGATACCTTTATGGTGCTGAAATCGCTGATAAACCAGTAAGTGATTAAATAATGTTATTGCCGTCTCGTCAATCTTTTTTCAAACGCGTTTTCCTGGAAACGACTTTTTTGAGATTTGTGTACACTCTAGCTCAAAAAGTTTTGTATCAATCATTCTCATACTTACCAGATACTTTCTTTATATCAATACCTTCTATTTGAACCTAAATCCGTAGTTCTATTATTGTTTTGAGTATTTTTTAAGCACAAAAAAAGTTCTGAAAAGACGTCAAAAAATCCATGTCTCCTGTTTACACCTTAATTTTGACTGTTTAATTTTGAACCTTTTCGATTTCGGATAAAAACTGTGGCCTCCAGAATGTACACAAGTGTCGAGTTCCAATTGTAGCGCTTTATGGGCAGCAGCCGATATCTCCCATGTTTCTTGATAAAAAAATTTGAAAATTTCACAATTTATTCTTTAATATATGTACGAAATATCCACTTAGTATGAATAAATTACATTCTTTCCTTCGTTGCTAAAAAAAAATCACGAAAATCGTTACAAAAACTCCTCCCTAAACCTACATCCCCCCTTAAGGTAGTTGCGCCGAAATGGGACCCTACTTACGGATTGTCTAAAATTTTCAGAATATGTAAAAAATATTGTTACCTAACGATTCATACCCTATACAGCTGATTTGACCGTTTCAAAAGTCAAATACGATCAATTATGTTTAGTAAGTTATGCGTGGGTCTCCAATAGCTACCATGGACAATCACCACATTACATAGTCTAGTACAGAAACGAAGCTTACCATTGAGCCTAAAAACTAAAGATATACAGAAAAATATCGTGTCAATTTTATTTCAAAAAATCAGCGCGCTGCGCGTGCACATTCTCATCGCGCGCTTCGCTCGCAGGTTTGAGCGCGCCTAGGGAGCGCGACTTTTAGATCTCGCACTCGGCCTTTGTACGTCCCTATAGTTTTATATAGAGCTTGTGAAACTCAAAAGCGAAATGTCGACTACTTCAATTTGATGAGTGTGAATTCTCTTTTGTTAAAGCTTCTCCGGCTTTAACGAATACATTCTCATCGCGTGTCTCGTGCCGCGCACTCGATCAAAGTTTGTCCAAAGCGGTCGAGAAGTTTTGTTGCATGATGGTAAAAGTTATAACAAATTTCCAGATATTTTTCGGGGTGAATAACTTTTCTCTATCAATCTTCAGTATTAGCCTTAGTCAATTTTTCAAAAATTGTATTATTTCATTTTCATAGTTATTTTTCCTGAATAAAATGAATTCATTTTATGGGTTTTGAAGCTTGTATAGTTTGACCAAAAAATGAATCTTTCTATTTTCCATTATTTTTTGTGCACCCTCAAAATGGGTGCCAAAGCACGATCGAATATGATAATTCCTTCGAAATTTATCGAGTTCACAGATTATTTTTCATGTTTTTTTGTGCGATCAAAATTGGAATTTACGATTTTTTTTGAAAATTAAAAAAGTTGTATTCACGATCTTATAGGGCTCACAAGAAGAAACATTTTTTCTCTTCGACTTTATTTTCAGTCTCGAGTTCTTCGGGTGGAAATTCTCATTTTCTTTTATATTTCTGAATTCCGAAAATACCATAACTCTGACAATTTTGTTTTTATCGAAAAAAATGATGAGGATGAATTGTTTCACTTTTTGCGTGCTACAAGAAATTGTACCTACAATTTTTGAGTCTTGAAATAAAAAGTTTCAAAAAATTTTTTGAAAACTCCCCCTCTTCGATTTTTCATCCGAAGTAGCTGATTAACGAACTCGATTTGTCTTTTTTGTTCGTCGAAATGAGTGCCAAAGCCCGATCGAATATGATCATTCTTTCGAAAGATATCGAGTTCACAGATGATTATTTTTCATTATTTTTTGTGCGATAAAAATAAGAATTTTCGATTTTTTGAGAAAATCCAAAAAGTTGAATTCACTATTTTTTAGGGTTCCCAAGAAGTAACATTTTTTCTCTCTGACTTTCTTTTCAATCTTTTGTTCTTTGGGTAGAAATCCTCATTTTCTTTTATATTTTTGAATTTTGGAAATACCATAACGCTGACAATTTTATTTTTATCGAAAAAAAATGATAAGGATAAATTGTTTCATATTTTACGTGCTACAAGAAATTGTACTTACAATTTTTGAGTCTTGGAAAAAAAAGTCTAAAATTTTTTTCAAAATGCCCTCCCTCTTAGATTTTTCATCCAAAATAGCTGGCTAACAAACTTGATCTCCAGTTTCTGACACTGAAACAGTGTGCCAAAGGCCAATCGAATCAAGAATTTCTTTCGAAAGTTATCGTGCTGACAGACAGACATACATACATACAACAATACATACATACATATAGACAGACAGACACATTCGTAAAAACCGGTTTTTTGGGTTCAGGAGGTCTCAAAACGTGGACATTTGACAAAAACGTGGGGACGGGGTCAAATTTTACACAAATCTAATACCATCTCTGATGAGAATGTAAAAATTATAATTATTGGCCGTTTAGTATGAAGGATATAATGCTGCAAAGAACGATTTTCGCTGTTTTCGCGTGGCACATAGTAGGGTTAGGCATTATTATCGTTGCATAAGGAACTGTTACTGTGAATGCGTGTATTTGTATAGGACGCTTTTATGCGAGTGTACAAACTCAATTAGAACTGTTTACTAATAGTGAGGAGAAAAATTGTCAATTTTTTCATCTATCTGAGCGTAAACTTTTGAATGTGACTGTCGCGAGACAAGTACCTTAAGCATGTAGAGTATCTTGAAGTATCTGAATTCTCCTGAAGTACATTGAAATATTCTTACGTGTTGAAGTCAGCAGTGGGTGTACACTTTCTAGTCGGACTTTCAACCACTCAAAAAAAAAAATTTGGAAGAGAAAAATGAATTTTCAAGAAAAATCCGGAACTTTTCAAACTTTTGATAAGAAAAACAAATTTTCAACAAAAATTAATTTTCGAAGAAAAAGTTGAATTTTTAACAAATTTTTGAACATTGTAAACAAAATATCAAAATGACAATTGAAATAATAAATCTTTACCAAGAAAAATTTTTTCCAACAGAGCAGTTCTTCTTTCCACTTTGACGAAAGAAATTAATTCTGAACGAACGATGAACATACAGATGATTTACAATAAAAATCATAAACATTCCTAACAAAATATATACTACATTATTCAAAAGTAGCAGAAGGAAATGGTAAAAGGTATTTTGGATTGCAAACGGCATGTGAGCGGAAGACGAAAAAATTATAGATCGTAAAAGGAGTCTTAGACGATGAAGAAGAGGATATGGGATTGTGAAAGAATTCAGAGGGGATGAAGGTGATTTCAGATTAGAAGAGACATCTGAGCGGACAAGAAGAGGTATTCCGGATTGTAAGAGAAGTCTTAGGGAATAGAAGAGGAATTTTCGATAGAAAAACGCGTTATAGTGAAAGGTAGAAGCTATCCTGTATCGTGCAAGAAGTTTAGAGAATATGAAGATGATATTGGATTGTAAAGGATATCTTAAACGATGAACAAATGTATTTGAAATTAAAAAATGAAGTCTGAGGGAATGGTAAAGGTGATTTCGGATCGGAAAAGACGTCTGGCGAATGGAATATGGTATTCCGGATTGTAAAAACGAGTCTAAGGAATTTTGAAAGAGATATTGGATTAAATAATGCGTCTTAGTGAAATAATAAGAGAGTTTCGGACTAGAAAAGTCTAGAGGAATATCATGAAGTATTCTGGAGTTGAAAAGGTGTCTGAAGAAATGTTCATAGAGATTTTGAACATAAAAAAGGCATCTGAAAGGAAGGAAAATGGTATTTTGTATTGTAGAAGAAGAAGTGTCCAAGTGAAAAGTCGAAAGAGATTACATTTGTATGACCGATTATTATTCTTTGACTTGAGTATAGGCATGATCGAAGTGATCAAGAAGATTTGAGACTCAGGAGCAGTGAAGGATGAGTATTGGAATTAATTTGGAAATTAAAGCTGCTCTTGCTCAAGATCCAATCGTTTTCTCCTTTCTATAGTTATGTCGCGACCGTATCTGCTCTTGAAGCTTCCCTCTTCTTTGTTATATATATATTAGAATTCGAGGGACGATTCGCGAGGGCGTTTTCCCATTCGTGACGGAACCGCTCGATATAATCACCATGGAGACAGACTCCACTTCCTCCTTTACTTGTACCATGAGCCCGCAAGCCCCATATCTAAGAGTTCTCCCTTTTTCCCTCCGGTTGAAGGTCGTGGCATTGAACTAGGTCGCTCATTAACCAGATAACTGATCTACAAATATGCAAAAAACGAGATTATACTGAACCCTCATGATGAGTCAGGTATTGGGTAGGGCATATGATAACAGTGATCCTAACTCGTTTGGTTACAGCCTCGTTGTACTAGTGGAAAATAAGGAATGGATATGTAAAGATTTGAAAGTGAAATTGACATGGGGAATTTTGGGCAAGGGATGTCTAGGCGAGGGAAGCAGGGATCAGTATTATCAGTCTTAGAATTCATTGTGTGTTTTTTGCGAACCAAAAAACCTGATTTCATTTTTGAGCTCAATTTTTTATTCCAAAACCTTCGCATGAGACGCGGCATTCTTAGTAAACGGAGGCTTTAATTGTATTGTTTAGCAGAATGAATATACACGAGGTTACTTTGGCAACATAAGAGGTAAGACCTGATAAAAACAATACACAGCACAAGTGAGTTCAGCCTGTTTTTGTTTCCAAACGACCCATTGCTAGGACCCATCCTTAAGACCCATGCTCTTCATGCTGATACTCGGTCTGCTCAACATCCTCTGCAAATCATCACCCGATTCTGCCGTTACGATCGTGTCATCTGCGAGCGCAAGGCTACGAAGTTTCGTTGTCCTCAGATCAACACTTTCCTCGTCCGGGAGAGCCATTTTCAGAAATTGGTTCATGTACATCCAAGAGCACACTTGCTTTGCTACCATTATATATTGCTCGTATTGTTTTCAGAAGCCCCACAGTCTTTTCATATTCTTTTTCATAACGCCTCTATTAAAAACTCGATTTTCAGTGCTCGTAGAGCGTGTTGAAACGCAAAGCTCCAACCCTAGGGTTGAAACTTCCGAAGTTCCAACCCTAGAGCTGAAACTAGTCGACTCTCTCTCTCTCTCTTAGATCGTCGTTCCGAGAGAGATAGAGCTACTCGTGTGATAGCAGCCCTCGCTTCGCTCGGCCAGCTAACTTCACACTCGTTGCAATCTTCGTGTTTCACACCTAGTAATGCAACTTACTATTAGAAACTCCCAAAGTTTAGCTCTATCCATATTGCCGAAAGCTTCTTCCAGATCAACAAATGCACAAAAAACTTTTTTGGTTACTTTTCATCTTTTTCCTGCAATCTGTCTCAATCTGAATATCTTGTCCGCACATGATCTTCCTGGCATAAATCCACATTAAACTTCCCAGATCCTTTTTTTTTTTACTCTCATGACTTCATTCTTAGGTATTTTGGTAAATATTTTGCCTACAGTACTTAGAAGGCTAGTCGCTCTATAATTATTGAGTCGCCTGGACCACTCTTTCTCTTGTAGATTGGGACAATAATCGCCTTGCTCTAATCATTCGGAACTTCGCCTATCATAGCACGCCTATTCATAAATTCACGCAGCCACACAAACAAATACCAGCTACCGAACTTAAGTATTTCAGAGGGAATACCATCCACACCGGCAGTCCTACCATTCCTTAGTTTTTTCATTACAAAAAGAATGTCGTCGATAAAGATTCTTTTCCCGCCGCCAAAATCGGAATAAGCTAACGAATCCTTGAACTGTTGCTATGCTTCGTGGCTTCCACAATTTCAAATTTCGAACAATATGATCAGTCATGAAAAATGTTTTTTCCAAAAACGAAAAAAGAAATACTCTGACGCAGATTGCGATCTGAGGCAATGGTTAAAGGGGATTTTGGGTTGAAGATGCATCTCAGCTAAAGAAAAAAAGTACTCTCGGATGTAAAAGGTCTCTGAGTGAATGGTAAATACAAGTTTGGATCTAAAAAAGCATCTCAGCAGAAGGAAAAAAGTATTCCGTATTCAAGAAGATGTTCGAGAGGTTGGTGGAGGTCATTTTGGAGTAGAAAAAGCATTAGAATTGGAGAAGAAAGGTATTTTGGATTGTAAAAGAAGTCCGAGGGAATGGTAAAGGGGATTTCGGATTTGAAAAGACGTTTTAGTGGATGAGAAAAAATATTCTGAATTGTAAGAGGTTTGTGAGAGGATTATAAAGATAATTTAGGTTTGGGAATCCCATCTCTGGAAGGGGGGTGGGGACAAAGGGTGAAGTAACATGTAATTTAAATTGTTAAAGACGTATAAGTTAGAAAAAGATATTCTGGACTGAAGAAGGTGCCTAAGGGGATGTTTGAGCTTATTTTGGATGGGAATAGGCGCCTTAGTGGTAGAAAAAAAATTTGATGGGTTTATTAAGAAGTGTGAAGGGATAGTCAAGGTAATTTTGTGTTAGAAAAGGTTCCACGTCCTTCTGTTGAATTATTTTACAATTTTAAATTCAATTGATTTCATCGATTACACAATTACTTAATTATTTGTATGAAAAGTATTGCATTTGAATTTTTCAATTTAAAATCATTCTAAGATATTAGTTTAATTTTCAGCTGTTAAGAATAAATTTATTCCAGGAAAGACGAATTTCCACCCAAAAAAATTATTTTCAACCAGGAAAAAAAAAATATCTTGGACCAAGATTAAATATCCGTAACCAAAAAAAACGGATCTTCTTCTTGCCAAGTAGTTCAGTTTTCAACTGAAGAAGAAAGTTCAAACCGTAAAGTTTCATTCCCATCCTAGGAGATGAATACGGATTTTCAATAACGAAGATAAGTTAATTATTGAATAGTTGAGTCCACAAAAGACATTTTTGAATGAAATAGTTAACTCTCTTATGAAAAAATAATAGCTTAAAAATGAGTTGATCACCAAAGATTATTTTTGACCTAGAAGATTCATTTTATACAGAAAAAGACGACTTGCTAACGAAACAAATGAATTTAAAGGAAGAAATGCGAATTTCGAACATGATTTATGAATTAAAAAGAAAAATAAAGAAGGATTTCTAACCAAGTAGGTGATCTTCCAAACAATAAATGAGTTTATTCTGGGAAAGTATAGTCGTCAATCAAGGAATTCAGTTTTGAAACTAACAGTGCCATTTTTGCGCTCAAAGGAGAATTTTATTACAGAAAGGATAAATTTTTAACAAAATACATAAATTTCCATGCAAGAAGGATGAATTCCAGACCAAAAAGATAAATTTGGAAACGAAAAATAAGTTGATTGACCCTTTCAATTACAGTTCAATCTAATCAAAAACAAATCAATTCGATTCATTCAATCCAATTGGATTCAAATAAATTCAATTTAGTTCGTTCCATTTTATTCCATTCAGTTCATTCCCCTTATTCTATAGTATTCTTTAAGTGCCTTTTTGCTAGGTTTTCTTTTATTCCTAGTAATAATGACATTTTTTTAGTTTTTATTCTATGAAGGAATCGGTTCTAATTCCGAAACGTTACGTTACGAAAATAATTGAATAGTTTTTGAGAAGAAATAAAATTATTATTTAGTCAGGAAGTGAGCGTTGGCTCTCGTCATTAATTTGGTAATCATTCTATTCAATGTCTATCCATTCAATTCCATTCCATTCCAAGCCCATCCAACCTTGTTCGAACCAATC
>WSXT02011112.1:0-14600 GCA_011762715.2 Neuroterus valhalla | reverse complement strand
AAGTGACTGAGTGGCAGCCCTGATTTTAGTCGAAACGACATCTTGTTGAAAACACTTATATTTGGTTAAAACAT
This sequence comes from Neuroterus valhalla, assembly GCA_011762715.2. Taxonomy (NCBI): domain Eukaryota; kingdom Metazoa; phylum Arthropoda; class Insecta; order Hymenoptera; family Cynipidae; genus Neuroterus; species Neuroterus valhalla. The sequence continues at coordinate 14,526 of WSXT02011112.1, read as the reverse complement.
TGATTTTTCAAATCAAATTGCTACTTTTCCCATTCTGGTTAAAGATGATTATTTTTAAATTTAGAAATTCAATCATTATATTGAAAAATTGTATTTTTTGGTTGAAAACTAATATCTAGTCAAAATTTAACCATCTCAGTTGAAAATTCGTCTTTCTGATTGGAAATTTAACTCGTGAAATTGAAAAGAAACCATTTTTTTCTGCATTTATTATTTTGTTTGAAAATGTAAGTACTTGTTTGAAAGTTAGCTTTTTTCTTTTGTTGAAAGTTGTTTTTTTTTGTTAGAAGCAATTCATTTTCAAACTGCGAATTTAACTTATTCAAATTGAAAATTTCATAGTCGTAGTTGAAAATTAATTTGTTTGGTTGAACATCAATTTTTTCCAGTATTCAAATTTTGGTTTCTGTTTAAAAATTCAACTCTTTGAGATGAAGATTCTTCGTTTTAGTTGAAAACTCTCTTGTTTGGTTTGAAATCGGTTTTTCAAACTAAGAAAGTTACTGAACCATTCTTGGTTGAAAAAAATTATTTTTCCATTTTGAGATTCAAGTATTTTGTCAAAGATTGTATTTTTTGGTAGAAAATTATTCTTTTTATTTGAAAATTGATCTTCTCGTTCAAATATTCACATCCATGGTTAAAAATTGAAAAGCTTCAGTTAATTTTTTATCATTTTGGTTGAAAATTCATCTTCCTGGTTTGAAATTTAACTGTTCTAGTTGAAGATTCATAATGCTGTTTGAAAATTCATCGCTTTGGCTGAAAAATCAGCTATCTTGTTTGAAATAAGTTTTTTCTGTTACTGTTGATTGATTTCTGTCAAATGTTAGTTGAATTATTCCAATTTTTGTAAAGAAATGATATGCTTCTGTGGAAAGTTTTAGTATTCCTTTCAAAATTAATTACTTTTGCAATGTTGATATTGGTTGTGTTACAGAATGTTTAGAATTAACGCCATGAATTAAAGTAAATCTTTGCATTCTGCGACAAACATTAATATGTTACTTTCACTTGACAAGGAAGAGATTCATTTTTTTACCGATCCGAAAAACTGTGTTCCTTTGTGGCCAAGGAATGAATCGGGGAAATTTCGAAGTGAAACAGTTAATGAATTCTGATAAAATTAGAAGAAATCGTTCGATTCTTATTTGATATTCAAATCAACAATTGGGCGAAAGTCAATCAGCGCCGCAGTTTCACATTTCTTCCGCAGAGACAAGTTGAGAACTATAATCATAATAATAGTGACAGCCTCCTGCTAAAAATCCAATCTCTACTCATTCAAGTTCAAGAAATTCATTTTTTTTCTTTTTCTTTTTTAAAAACCTTGTAACGTTGGCAATATTACAAGATGCCATGACATCACGAGTATCAAATTTCAAGCATGACAACAAACGCCAAATCCTAACGAACAATTCGACTTTCGAGTTCAGAAACGTACCAAGTTTAGAGGCATTTGAATTTAAAAACATTTGCGAATGTGAATTAGATTTTTTTTAAACCTTGACCTCCACAATAAAATCGTCCCTGTAGCTTCGAATTAGCTTGAAGAAAATCGTTATCGTTATCTTCAATTTGCTCTATTCCAACTTGACTCAACCAACATTTTTCCAAATGCTCTCTTCATAAAGAGTAAGAAAACGAGGGTGGCCACCCTGTATAGAACGTGTGCGTGCGTCGGTAGAGAAGACTGAATGATGAATAATCTTTCCATACAACTGATGAATCAGAAACTAATGGAAAAAAAAAGGAAAAAGTATAAAGTTCTCATCTACGTAAAGGCTACCTTTTTCGCACTGCTGTCTTCGTTTTTGCTCGTGGAGGTACCGATATTCGTACCGGAAGATTTTTCTTTAGATATAGCAGAGTCTAACATGTTCGAGCTATCATTTTGCAGAATGTGCCAGTACTGGGCTTCATCTGGCATACTAACTTCGTCACTGATCGACCGATCGTCGGGCGTGAGCGACAGGTGCACCGTTGGCTTCTTTGTCATTTCGGCTTTACAATGACTAATTAAATCGCCATACAGGGTTGTTAACTTAGCCTGAAGATCTGGTCCTAGCGAGCCAGCATCCAAGTTCTATAATGGACAATTATTCGCAACGATATTTACATATTTATAACACTTTACAGCTTTAGAACCTTAGACCTTAGACTTTAGATTTTACTAAAATTAGTTCTCGAATTTTCAGGTGCTATCTCTTCAGTAATCACGCAAATAATACATTTGGCCGCAAGATTCAACGCCAAGGGGAAGATCGCTGAAGGGATTTTCAATAGACTTACGTATGAGTGTTGGATTATTTTTATTCCAAGAGTTGGATTTGCACTGGATCCTGGATTAGTTGTATCGTAGACTGTTGGACCCACGTTGACCAAGTTTACACCAGAGTCGATCTTCTCCATTTTTGTACCGTCTGAGGCAGCGTGACAAGTGAAATGCAGTGGTTCGACCTGAAAAAGTTTGGGAAAGTATAAGGTCGGAGATTGTAGAAGTGAATGAAGGAGAATGTTCCAATTTGAAACAAATTAAAAGTGTATTGGTAATTGCCAGCCGGGTGCCTCTTCATGGGAGGCCTGTAGGATAAAAGTCGGATGAGAGTTCACCGGTGGCCACCAGGCGAAATCGTGGCGCTGATCACCTTTGGGGCCGACTTGATATCAAATACATGGCAAAAGTGTAATTTTTTTTGTTTTGTTTAATTGCATGATTGAAAAAAAAGGATTTCTGGGGAAATGAAATTGATGGTTTCTTGCATATAATAATGCAATATAAATAATGAAAATACTGAAATATATTGCTTTTCGATGTGATTGTAGTTATAAAAGCAATACAAAAAATTGGTCAAACTCAATAAAAATATCAAAAAAATATGACAAACACAATAATAATAATTTAAAAGATAATAATTAATAAAGGGATAAGACAATAATGTTGATTAAGTATTATATTATATAATATTTACATATATTATATTATTTTTATATGTTAGTATGATATAAATGGATCAAGACATATATAATATTGATTAAATATTATAATATTTAATTAATAATGTCTCATCCCTTTATTTATTAATATTGTCAACATATTATCAACATGCAACAACTAATTCTGAATATATATTTCCAAAACTAACAACAACTTCCGCACATATTTACTTTGTTCTCATATTATTGAAATTGTTGTTAGTTTTAGAACATATATTCAGAGTTAGTTGTTATATGTTTTAAAATGAATAGGACAGGCACAAAAGAGACTTAACGTAAAATACAACTATTTAAAAATGCATCAATAATAAAAGTAAACATTAAAGATTTTAAATTATAATTCTTATAAATACAATAACATCTTCATACAATTATAAAGTAAATAAAATGTTGAATAAACACGACAACCACTTTAACATTCATTTTATAAATAAGCAATAATTGTTCTGAAAAGCAAAAACTGTGATAAAAAAATTGGTCGTAATAACTCTGTGATACATGTTTTAAATCAATTCCTTTCATGAAAAACTTATTTTGTAGATATCTAATTATCCATTCACTTTATTTATAATTAGCAAAGCTTTTTTCTTAACAAAGATCGTCGTAAAAAGGTTAAGAACATTTCAGTTCTATAATTTTTCAAATTCCCATCAAGGAAATGAATTCGAGAACTTGATTGCAACAATGGTCATATTTTCATCGACAGCAATATTTTTCTGACAAGCAGAATATAACTGTCCAGTTTTCTTTTTGGCGCCGATTAGTTTGACCAAAGTAATACCCTTTGTTTTATCCCAAGATATGTGCTAGCGGATTTGGTGGATTTGGCACATCTGATATTTTATCAATTTTATCGGGCTTTTCTGCAGAATCCATTTCTTCCTGGATCTCAAAACTGTCTGTTTCGATCACCTTTATCCTTTAGGATAATGTTGGTTCTTCATCATCAATAGCCTCTATATTCCGCTTCGTATGACCTTTTCTAGGGTTTTTTCAGTCTATTCTACTCGGGCCAGATTAAGTTTTTCTGTAGAATCCACTTCTTCCTGGGCAGAATCCATTTCTTCCAGGAAGAATCAATTTCTGTTTCGATCACTTTTTTCCTTCTAGACGATGTTGGTTCTTCATTATGTATAGCCTCAATATTCCGCTTCGTATCCCCTTTTCTAGGTTTTTTCAGGCTTTTTTACTCACCCCAGATGCAGTCTTGGGAAAGTTCCTTCTCTCAGGCGTAGCTTTTTAAGAACACTCTACAAAAAATACAAAATAAAATAAAAATAAATTTAAAAATATTTATTTCTCTATACAATAATGAAAATTATATTTTCACTTGAATCTAAACAAATATATTATCAATGAATATGGAATGTACTCAAATAGAGATTGCAATTCTAAAAATCCTCCAAATAATTAATTTGTAATAATTTCAAGAATCTACGAATGATGAATAAAAATACATTTTTTGGAGTTGAAAGTGTTAGATTTGCTAAAACCTTTAATCAAGAATTTATTTCTTTGGGTAAGAAAACGATCTCGGATTTGTGTTCGCTTTGAAGAAAAATTGGGATAATATATTTAAGTTACGATTTAATGATAAAATTGAGATTAGAAGGTCGCAAATTCATCCCTAAAAATCGTATTAAAATTATGGAACCTTAAGGAAATATTACTCATTTAAAAAAAAAAAATTCCAGTAATGGAACAAAATTCTTAATCAAAACTTGTCCTACTATTACAAAATAAAAATTTCAAAGAATAAAAAATCGATAATTTTTAAAACAGAAAACTCTGATACCTTATTATTTCATATTTAATCGCAAAACGGATTGTTTAACGCATAAATAATATATGCGATATTTTTAATATTATTAATTGTTACATTAATCCGAAATTGGATATTGATGTGCAGAAATAAATTATTATTGTACGTTGTATTTCCTGAAAGTTTCATAATTCACCAAAAATTTAGGGTTGAATCTGAACATTCAATCTCCATACCATGAAATCACAAATTAATGGTATTTATTACCCGTATCTTAACAAATTTTTTTAAATGATGAAATATTTAGTCATATATTAAATTTGCAGAAGAAAACTCCCGAAATGAAAAATACATTTTTTTAAACTTATTGCTATCATCACAGTTGAGATGAATGTCTATATGCTGACATGAACGAAAAGTAGAGATTTTCAGAAAATTCAAGCTTAAAAATTAAAATTTGTCGACATTGCATTTTTTTACTCTTGTTGAGTTTGACATTAATTAAAAAAATATATATTTTGGCATATACAATACACAAAACGAATAAATGCATAAACATCTACAATAAATCTGATAAATATACATACCGTTCCCAAAATAGTTCCGTCAGAACCTGAAATTATCCTTTCGCGGATGATGTCATTTTCTGCAAAATGTTTTTCACAGACCGCTTGACCTTCATTCACAGTAATATCATCCCTAAATATTGCCATAGTTTGATACTTTTTTTGGCTTTTGGCACATAGTAAAACCGGTATTTTTTAATCGGCGAACTCCGTTTCAGTTTTTAACCAGAATCACACTTGACAGCTATACATTTAACCATTTTTCATGATTAATCACACCTTAAACTTTTAATAACTATTCAAATCACTTTTTTCAAACACAAAAACGCGGAAAACTCCTCAAAACTTCCAAAAACTTCCAATGTTTACACTTTTGCCATGCATTTGACAGTTAGTCGGCCATATAGGTGAACAGCGCCACCCACGCCCATCCTAAGTACTAATTTTCTTCGGCCAAGAGTTAGCCAACTTTTGGCTTTGAGTGGCACGGGGCTGGTAATTTCTTACCTCAAGAAGACCTTTCATGCTGTGATTCGAGCTCAGAGTCTTCAAACAGAGCTTGCTGGGTACGGCCAATTCAGTTGAAGGATGAGAAGGCAGCGTGAGAAGATCTCTCAAATCAATTGAATCTTGTGGATGATTGGAACTCGTTGCTGTGATTGAAGTGGTTGCTTGTTCACCAGTCACAGTGCTCGCATAAGTAATAGGAGTCGAGCTAAACTTTGGTGGAACTGGTGGATCCATGTCAAAAAGTTCAGTTTCGAATGGAGAATTGTAAAGGCCGAATCTATAATGATATTTCAGAATAATAAGTATACTATCAAAATTATTAATTAGGCCTCAGATCAACTAGGTGACTTTAAAAGTCGCATAAGATTTCAGAAAAAGCCATTTGTTATACAAGAGGTGCTACAGACTTTGGATTTCAAAATTTCACAAGTGTTCTCTACCTCACACTGGTAGTCCCAATTCATAAAAATTTATTATTTACGTATTTAGGAGAAGAGAAAAATCTCGAAAAGTACAAACCCAGAATTGTGGTTAGGAAATTGAAAACACCGCCAAAAATTATACTGAAAATTTTTCGTTCATTTTGATTCAACGAGATTGGTCCATAAATTTTGGATTTACAGTTAGGCTTCATAATTGGAACCAGAATATGATATCGACGCCTCCTAGCAATAGAGTACTATCTCAGCGAGCAGGGCAATAATGTCCTATCTCAATGACAATTCAAAACGATACTATCTTTGCGGCTAATTCAAGAAAGTACTTTCTCGGCAGCCAGAGCAAGAAAGTGCTATCTCATCGGCCAGTGCAATTAAGAACTATTTCGCCCATCAAACTTATAATTTTAGGTTATACTCGTCGAATTTTTTTTTCGAATAGTTTATGGCATATTGCGAATGATGAGTTTTTCTACCATTATATCAGTTATCTTAGGCAAATTCCTTGTTAATTTTATAACAGTGGTCAAGTCAAAGTCGATGTGCGTAGATTCCATTCGTTCAGATAAGTTCTGTGCGAGGACGGCGATAACTAGGTTTTGAAAGTTGCAATATTAAATTCATGAACTGTAATTCTAGAAATATAAAAATAGGAAATAAATTAAAATTTTTTATTTGCACACATATCATTATATTTACTAAAAATTTGTATTAATTTATTTTTAACAAAGTCATAGTATAAAGCTGAATTCTATACAATTATACAATACAATAATTATAGGGAAATTTAACAATAATCTTTTCCTTCATTACCGGAGTATTCGGATTCATTTTCTTTGCTCAATTTCACTCTAAATGATTTATAAAAGTCGTGATACGCGAGCGGTATTATGTTATCTTTACATAGACTTAACAAATCTTTCAGTTTAGGATTGGGAAGACCTTGAAGTGAGTTGTAGGCTTTACAAAGATTGTACTTTTTTTCAGATTAAAACAAATTTCAACTGAACCGTTCATTTTCAAGCCAAAAAACAATTTTTCGTCATAACAGTTCAATTTTCAGCCAGAAGATTTGAACTTTGAACAAAAAATGTTCAATTTTGAAGTCAAAAAGACGAATTTTCTTCGAAACAGGAAAAATTATCATTGCTAACCAAGTTGTTGGATTTTCACATAAAATAGTCGAATTTTGAACCTACAATGATGCATTTTTTCAAAAATAGTTCGATTTTCAAATAAAAAGGATGAGTTTTCGCCAAAATTTTGCAATTTTTATCCAAATCAGTACATTTTCGACCAAAAAAATTTAGTCCTACACTGAGCAGTTGCACTTCCTTGGTGATGAAGATGAATTTTTGAATGAAGAAAACAATGCTGAACAAAAGAGTTAAATTTATCGCCAAATTGTTGAATTTTCAGTAAAATTGTTGAATTCTCAACAGAAAAAGATGAATTCTAAATGAATAATAAAATAATTTATATTTAAACTGAAAATAATTCTAACATTGGGCAATATAGTATGATTTTCAACCAAATAGTTGAATTTTCATGAAAAAATATCAATTTTGGACCAAGAAATTACATTTTTCCATCAAAACAGGCGGTTTACAACAAGTATTCATAAAACAGTTAGGTCTTGAACGAGACCAGATGAATTTTTAACTAAACAATTGCATTTTTGAGTTACAGGACGAATTCGCTACAAAAAACCTCAATTTTCAAAATAGTACATAAGTTTTTATACAAATAGTTCAATTTTCAAATTCAAATGTTCAATTATCATCCAAGAATGGAGAATAGTATATTACACTACAAGGGAAGAAAGTTGAAATCCCTGCACTGCGTGATATTGGGCCCGAGGCGAAGCCGAGGGCATCATATCTCGCAGTTGAGGGCTTTCAAACTTCTGCTCGCGTCGTGTATACTGTTTTTCTTCATACCGAGTCGAAAGTACGGCGAAGAATCATATTTTTATAAACAATACATGTACATTATTAGATGTATTGATGCCTGCCCCGACATTTGCAGCACGAGCGAAGCGAGTGTTGCTGGTCGGGGGGCATCCGTGGTTTCGTGAAAAGAGAATGATTGATTCATTTCGTTCATTTTTTATTATAAATCTTCAGTTAATATTAATCTTTGAATCATACTCACAAATACATAAAAATAGCCATTAAATTCAAGCAAGCTTTGAGGTTATATGAACAAGCAAGAGTACCAGCAGAAATAATTCTTGCGGACGGCAGCAACGAGAGTTTCATGAATTACGACCCTGGAGTTTGCTATATGCTACAGATTTGAAATTATTGTGATCGATAATTACCGGATGAAGAGTCCGTCACAAAAACTAAGATAACCATTGGAATCGTCTCCCAAATGTCAATAACGTTGAAACGTCTCTAATTGTTTAAAAAATTACTTTCTCAAACGGTACGCGCGAGTAAGTTTTTGCTTCCGGTGTGACAGAGGGCGCGAGTGTAGTTCTATCAATGCTTAAAAATAGACTTTCTGGCCAACAATCGATGCCGGAGGACGTACTTTCGACCGAGGTATGAAGAAAATAACATTTTTAGGTTGGAGAGGAATGTTCAGAAAAATTTCTGAATTTAATAATAAATTCATTCCAATTAAATCTCCAAGTCCAAAAATTGAATTTTTAACAAAGTAGTTCAACTTTCTACCAAGTACATTTAATTACCGCTGAAGAAGATAGATTCTTGAGGATTAATTTAATATTTCAAACTTCAACTTCATTGTTGAATTTTGAAGCCAAAAAGACGAATTTTCTACGAAACAGTTGAATTTTCAACCCGGAAATTTTAAATTTTCTACGAAAAAAGATTTTTGACTTAAGTAGAAGAAAAGGTAACAAAACTGTTCAATTTTGGCTTCAAAAATACTAACTTCATAAAAAAACAGTAGAATTTCGAACCGGAGAATATTTATTCTCAAGAAAAAAATTACTAACTTTCAACCAAGTTGTGGAATTCTCTACTAAAAAGTGGGATTTTGAACACATGCGAAAATTCTGGTGAGGTGGTTCGATTCCCATCTAAAGGGGATAAGTTTTTGACTAAATTATTAAATTTTCAGACTCAAGATTGAAATTTTGACCAAAAAGACGAATGATCATCCAAAAAGTTTTACTTTTTCCTCATTAAGATGAATTATTTGATGAGAAGACAAATTTCAACGGAAAATACGAATTATGTATAAAAAAGTCGAGTTTCCAACCCATGAATCTAATTTTTTTACCAAAAAAGATAAGTTTTCACCAAAAAGTTGAATGTCTAAATGAACAGCCAACAAAATGCATCCCTATTCGTCTCTAACACTTTAAACGAGTGCGCTTGAACGTCACACTGTCAATTTTGTGTTTTGCGTATGGATTCTGTTGAATTGTTTATTGTAGGGGCGGCAATAAGCCACAAACTATTCGAAAAAAAATTCCACGAGTATAACTTGAAACTATAAGTTTGACGGGCGAGATAGTACTTTATTGCACTGACCGCCGAAATAGTACTTTCTTGCTCTGGCCACCGAGATAGTACTTTCTTGAATTGGCCGCTGAGATAGTACTCTATTGCTAGGAGGCTTCGATATAAGCTCTGCAATTAAAAGAAGAAAGGAAAACAAACCTTGTGGCGAGCAGCAAGTGGTAAGGATTGACCCGATTTGACATTTCGGTGGCGATTTGCTGAACGAGGGAAATGCATTGCTGGGCGATGCTGTGGGTTCTGTCGAGAGGCAATAATCTCGTGATCAGGATTGCCAACCAACGAAGCGATCCGGCCCATTGGACACTGACTATAGAAGGTAAGAGTGTTACAGAGACGGAAAGTACCGCTTCTTCAAAGGAATGTGGCAGAGGATCGTCCATATTGTGAAGACCCCTTAAAAAATATTATAATTTGTACTGATAAATTAAAAAAAAATAATTATCAAAATTACACTTCCTCGCTAAAAGAAAATATACTCACTCGCTGCATAAAACGATGAGTTTTATACACTTGTGTGAAATGCTTCTTCCAGCGTGTAACAAACAAGTTTGCAATAAAGCGGAAAGTTTTCCCTGGACACACCGCACGGTTTCAAGTTGCATCGCTTTTGTCTCTACACTATTCTGACAAGTCCTAAGTCTCGTGAGTCTTATTGAAGCGACCCAGATGAGGACATCTAGTGCGATTGACTGCGTGATCGGCGATCTGATATCAAATTTTCATCCGTTCAAAGTCAACTATATTGTTATTAATTCATTATTAAATTCTTCTGGAATACATTAAATAACTTACTTATCAGGTGTCTGCAAGCAGGCAACAGAAAGCAGATTGTTGATAAACTGTTTGGATTCCAGCATCGCACAACGCTGCAATCTTTCGTGAGCAACATTCGTCGGCAGCACCTTTCGAACGGTGATCGAAATCTCATGGATCCAATCACAACCTATGTAAGAAATAAATTCATATTTAATTATGCTTCTGAACTATAATCAGGGTTAAGACTCACTTTAGGGCTCAAAAAATGTGTGAATAGTGGGATAAATTTTCAAAATTATTAGCGAAATAGTGCCACGAATTTTTTCAAATAATAAATTTATTTTAGTTTTTCGAAGGCAGAAAATTTTATAAAATGCTGTACGTACAGAAAAATACATGAAGTAATTAAGAATAGGTAGCAACTTGAATTTTCTTCCTTCTAGCATAAAATCCCATGGATTTGTAAATTATATTTGCATAAATGGAATCAATCGTTGATTAAATCCTTTCTATGTAAGTTAGAAGGCATACAGAAATTGAACGAAATAGTATTATGAAGAAATTCCATGAAATCGTATTAATAATTTCGCATTCTATGCCGGTATTTGGAATTTCTATAAGACTTGATTGAGTAAATTCTATATTTAATCTATAAAAGTGGTGTTTTCATATTCTTATCATTTGATGGAATTTCGTATAATACTTCTAAATTCAATTTTTTATAACAGGATTGCTACAGAATTTTTATTGCTAAATTCCAGTTCTTTTGTAGGTTTTTTTCGAGAAATTTTTTGAAAATGCTAAACTTATTGCTGATCATTCCATTTTAGAAAGATTAGAGACCCTTAGAGGAAGAGGACAGAATCATTAGGAAGAAATAATCGCAAAAAATGAAATAAGTTAAACTCTGATTTCAAATACTTTCAAAGATAAAGAATATCTTTGAAAATTCATTCCTACTGCACAAATAAAAATTTTTTATTAAATTACTAACTTTCAGATTGGATGGATTTAATTTCGGAGTATTTTCGAATCCGACAAAATTCTACATACTATGGTAAAAAAAAAAAATTAGCCTCTAATTTCACGGATGTCTATACCTCAATTATTCTTCAATGAAAAGATTCATTCACGCATGAAATATTTCTTTCTAATATTTCAACCTTATCAAATTTCCATATTTTCAAACGAAACAACTTCATAGTACGCATGCATTTTGAGCTTAGTGGCCTAAATCCATTTTTTTGGTTAATTTCCCCTCTTTCTCAATTTAAATTTTTTCATTTTGAAAATTCAAATTTGTACTTCTTGACTTATTGTTAATTGGAAAGGAATCCTTCTTTTTTTTAATCTGAATGACTTCCGAAATAGAATACTTCAAAACTCCACTTTTTATATTGCCAAATACTTTTACTTCTATTTATAAAACTCAAACTTGAACATTCTGTTCTACGACATCATTCGAGTTTGAAAGTTTTTAATTTTGAACGAACCAATTTTGGACGCTTCAAAGATAAAATATATAAATCATTGATATTGGATCCAATTTTGAAAAAAAAAACAAGTTTTGGTTGACCGATCGAATATTTTTTAGCTGAGTAACTAATGTTTCATTTGTGATATTTTTATTGACTGTAAAATTATCGTCTGCAAATTTATTAGTCGTCGTCGTCGTCACCGCAACATGAGCGAACACGGAAGAGCTTGATTCCTCATTTTCTTGAATCAAGACGGGTTTCTAATAATTACTTGAAGAAAACTTCTTTTTGAATAAATACGGCTCAGAAAGGAGCATTATTTTGTTGAATATTAATCCATGCATGAACTCATTTGTCTCAACCTTTTCTCACGTCATAAATATTAACAACAAGGAATGGATTCCTTAAAGTAATCTCAATGTTTCAAAAATTGTTTATTGCTCGATCATTGTCGGACGAAAAATTTTTCTTATAAAACCAAAATATATTTTAAAGTTACACAAAAGTTATACAATTTTAACGCTGTAAATCTTTATTTAAAAATGTTTTCATTCCAAACACTTTGAAATACTGTTTATAAAATTGCAAACGCTAACAATGTTAAATCAGGCACTTTTTAATATTCTCAATTTGAAACCGTTGAACTATTAAGGATTTCAAAAAAAAATGGTACCATTCATAAACTTATGGTATTTGAACAATACAATTTGGAAAGTTTTAATTTTATTGAAATTGAAAAACCAGTAGGGAAACGGAAAAAGGCGCCATTTGATATTCCATACTCTTAAATATAATTGAGTCCAAGAGCTGATTTCAAACCCCTATCAATTTGATAAATAATTAATTTCGAAACGTTATCCAATTTGAAGTGTATCGACAATCACGGCCTTAATTCCGAAATTATACTTCGGAACAGTAGGATTGAAATATGAATTCGTTTACATTCAAATAATCGAATTTGAAATGATTCAATTTCGAACATTTTTTTCTCTAAAATGTCCAATCAAAAAGTGTTACAAATTAAAATGGCACAATTATGAAAGAGTTTTCTTCAAGAAGTCGAAGTAAGTTGAAAACTTTGTACATATCAAAGTTTAGGAAATGATGGCTAGATGAAATAAAAATATTCAAATTACTTTTTGTATGTTATTTTAATCAAACGGCAAAAAAAAGTTTGGAATTATTTTCAAAGGGAAAGATCAGCGGACAATCACAAGAGAATAGTTTCAATTATGTTATCAAAACAGTGACAAAATAGCGACTCTCTGTATGTTTATAAAATGTATCAAATAGGATAACTTACCCATATAGGAATCCAATTTTTTTGTAGCATTCGCTGCGTATCTTTCAACCGTGGCACCAGGTAAAAGTGGACCGGCTTCGTCGATCCTCAGTTTCTTTGAGGTCGGTGGTTTCGACTCAACGACACTCGTCCTTGGTTTCGAACTTGCCTAGAATTTAAATCAACATACATATATTATTTTTATTTCTAATTTTTGAATCAATGAATGATTCTGAAAATAGATAAAGAAATACACTAACCCCATCCTTGACTGGATCAACGAGCGCCTTGATGTGAACCAGCAAAGTAAAAGACGAGTTCGATTTGGAACGGAAAAGTTTCGGACTCGTGAGAGTGACACATCCAGAGTGATCGGAGAGATCCATGCATCGCTGTAAATTGATTGGACCGCAGAGAATTTCAGTGTTGTGCTGTCGTTGATATTCGTCAGTGACGACTGGATTTTCGCCCTTTTGATCAGTGCCGAGATTGAAGTCTATCCTCTCGTCAACGGAAGTGATGGGAGTTTTGTGGTGGCCAATACTGAATATACTTTGCTTTAAAAGAGTCACTTGGATTGCCGGGAGCTCGGGACAGGGCGAGTGAAGATTGAATTTCACGTCTACGTGGCCTACGACTCCAGAAGCGCTTCTGGGTAATGTCAGTTCAAAGACGTGCTCGTCCCAGGTTGACCTGAAAAATGAAGATTAGAATTTTTATTTAAGCTACTGATCTAAAATCGCAGTCTTCCAAAGTGTAATAATAAGTTTTAAATTCCAATATTCAAGATTGTGGATTTGCAAATCAATAATGTAATAGGTTCAAATTCAAAGACTTTAAAATTAGACAATCAGGGTGTCGATTCGGCGGACGATTTCAAATTCCCGGTCATTTCCCGGTTCTTCACGGTCAAGTTTTTCGATGAATATTTAACATTTAACTGGAGCACTCCAATTTCTAACCATGAAGGTGAATATTAAAAAAAGAATAATTTTCTAAGAACAAATACGACTTTTCAACAAAATAGTCGGATTTCGAACTCAACAAATAATTATTTTCACCCAAAGTAACATTTTTAATGTTTAACTAAACAAATAAATTTGTATCTAAAACTATGGAATTATCTATTGGAATATGTTAAATTTCCAGTTAAAAAAAAGTAATTGTAGAAAAAAACTAACTTTCAAACAAGTTTTTACATTTTTAAACAAAATGATGAAGAATCAAATAAAATTGTA
>WSXT02011101.1:0-14600 GCA_011762715.2 Neuroterus valhalla | reverse complement strand
TTTATCTAATCGCTGAAGGTCGCTCAGTATATCAAGGAGATCCTATGCAGATAGTGAGTTTCTTTGGCAGTGTTGGCCTAACTTGTCCAAAGTTCCACAATCCTGCAGACTACGCAATTGAGGTAATGTTAGTTTTTCTTTTTGATATCCCGCCTGAATGTTGGACAGTATTCATAATTTATGATCTTTATATCACTTAAATGGTTAACATGATAATATTTTCTCTACATGCGTTTCGTCTTCAGATATCTCAAGAGTTCAGTTTGTTTCTCGCAAATTTCTTCTAGCAATCTCCAATTCCATAATGTGACGGCGATTTGGCAAGCTCGGTGAAGCGTGTACAGGTGCACGGCGTAATCTGCAGTTTCCTCAGTTTTTTTGCCATTTGGAATTATTCGGGAAATAGCAATTCAAACTAAAATTTCCCCAACTGCGCTTTCAGGGTCTGCCGTTTGATGTCCCTCGAAGCCGCATCTCTAGCAACTTGTGGATTGGGCTGGACCTAAGCTGGTTGCTGTCAGCAGCTTTGACGGTGACAACACTCAACTTTTTTGGTCAATCTTGCATGCGGGGAAACCTCGGACACGTTTACCCCATTCTCAACACCTTCCCCGGTAAGACAAGGCAGTTTTGCCCGTCCTCTGCTTTGTTGGTTATTTCGATACGACTTCGCTGTGTCCATGAGTTTTTTTAGGAGCTCAGCATAGCTCGAACCATAAACCTATTTTAAAAGAATATATCTTCCTTTCTCGCTTCTCGTAAATTATGGACCAGCTCCATCGACGCGCTTTATCTTTTCCATAGGCCTGGACGCATTGGCGATCGTGGGACTCGCGGGAGGCTCTCTCGTCTTTTATCCATGAACTGAGGCAGCACTTCGTTGAGCATAAGTCCTCCATTTTATTCAAGGTCTCCTCCATCTCTCTCATGTGCCATATTACAGCTTCCCTAATGAGAGGTCAATTTGCCTTGAATTCCGCTTTGTTTCTAACTCGATAAGGACGTCACCGTTTATCTTTGTGTACGGAGATAAGAGTTTCCTTGGCTGCTTTTTCCGCCTCAGTCCTCTTACCGAACCTTGTAACAGGTAGGTGTAGGAATAATGCTGACCTAGCGGCGTTCTATATCTTCTACGAACGTAGCATCCACTAGTTGTGATCCCAACTGGCCTCTGTTAATCGGACTCCTTCTATTTTGTATAAAATCTCCTTCGTCTTGCAACTGCGACTTGCTTTCCTTAACCATGTTCTCCATAATCTTTTTTTCTTCTACAAAGATCTCCTTATACATGATATAGGATAATAGTAGAAGCCCGATAAATAAGATAGAAAAAGTTTTTTCATGTTTCAATAGTGTTTGCAAAATTACAAATATTACCGACGTTTCGTGGACATCGCAGTTCACTTCTTCCAGGCTAACCTCAAACTGAGATTTGAAGTGATATTGTTCTTACATAAGCATACTCCATACAATGCCTGTGATTGTCCAGGGAACCCTATCATGAAAACTAGTCAAACCCGATTAGCCAAGTCAGTCTTAATAAATGAAACCCGAGAGGGCAGAGAGCAAAACTGGATAGGTATTATATCCATTGTCCCTATCGATGTCGTAAGAGCGTTGAAAGATTTCGATTGCTCCTCTGTTATATTGGAAAAATCTTGTTTGTTCTTGCAATGACGGTTGTTCTGTCAAAAAGAATGCTGTGCCCTGTTTCTATATGATACACAGCTAGTGCAGATTGCGTGAAATGTTCGAGCCTGACTTTACTCTCACGATCCTCTATACGTTGGCTCACCCATTCCCCGAATTTAGACGTTGCCACAAGAGCAAGAGATTTTGTATGCTCCTGAATCATTGAAAGGTGCTTTTTTTGTTTGATTGTTTTAGTTTGTTTGTGTTATTATTTGTTTGTGTAATCGTTCTGTATAAGGATTCGTTAGAAGTTTTTCAATCGCTTTTGTAAGATATCTATATCTATATCTGTAATGGAGGCAGCTGTGTGTACAGGGGAGTTAATAACCGATTTTTTAGCACATTTTATAAATCATGTACCATTGTTGTTTGAAAAATATGTACCACTTGATTACCTTCTATAAGTGAGCCAATCATTGCTCGAGCAGTTTCTGGTTGCACCTTCATAAATTGATACTTTCAGGACAGCATCATTTGAATCTTACTCTTCTCTAATTCATTCACGTGTTATGAATTAATTAATGAATTCTTCTACTTCTGGATCGAATATCAGATCTGCTTAAGCTCTACTTCCTATTGCTGCATTTGACAACATAGTCCGTGCACAAGTTGCCTTTGTTGTTTGTTGAATACGTACCGACAAGACCGACGTCTATGAAAAATCTTACGAGATGACTGCAAATGTTTCGTATCGCGCCACAATCGATTTATCAGTCGATACTGACTGATTAATGATCGCCTACAATGGTGCATTATGCGCGACTCATAATAAGGGTCATCCAATATGTAATATCTACTTTTGACAGGTTGCGTATGATGCACTTTTATGGAGCAGGCTACAACTGTTGAATTGAACGTACTATTTATAAGTGAGATGAATCTGTGCCATATTTCGTTTCTACAAGCAAATCCTAATTTACTACATCCTATAAATTTTTTTCTATCATTTCATAACTCGATCCATTTCGTTATTACCCTTCGTTACGAGAAACACATGTCATCTGACATTTTCTTCATGATATACTGCAGTCAAACATACATTTCTTCACCAGTCTTGGGAACATAACATGTTGAACCTTCAATATCAATTTTAAGAATGATAATGATAACACGGTTTCTTCAACAGGTGATGTCTAATGAATACGGGAACTTCAATATAAGACTAGCAGCTATGCAAGACTCTTCTTGGAGGAAGACAAATGTGATGAGTACAAGAGAAGAGATAAAAAAAACATTCAGCTTAACAAACTCACCTTCTGAACTCGAAAAGGCAGTAACCATTTTTAAACGCTGCCTAATAAGATATTACAAAGACTGGACTGTCACGCTAATTAAATTTATAATTTATAAAACATCACCCGTACTTGTAGGACTGACATTTTTCAACGCCGGTATGGACGCTTCTCGAGTCATGGCGAACTTAGGAATGATAGTATTCGCAGGCTTAATTCTATTTTATTGCAGTATAATGCCAGCGGTTTTGAAATTTCCCCTTGAACTCCACATTCTCAGGAAAGAACACTTGAACGGCTGGTACAAAATCAGGACCTATTATGTCTGCTTTGTCATAATTCATCTACTTGTACAGCTTTTCCTCATAACCTTATTTTTAGCCATTTTGTATGTTATAACTAGTCAGCCGCCAGAATGGTACAGATTTTTCTGGTTCGAAACAATGATAGTCTTGGTTTGTTTCATTGGAGAAGGAATAGGTCTAATTTTTGGAATTATGTTTCCACCGCTTTTCGGGACTTTTGCAGCCATCGTGGTTGGTGTAAAAACCATACCATTCTGCGGTTTTTTTATACTATTTTCTCACATGAGTGGCTTCATGTACAATGTCACTAAATTCGTGTTCTCAAGTTATGCTATGGAAGGCCTAGTTTCTGCTATTTATGGGTTCAATCGTGAAAAGCTTGATTGCCCTGGTGATGAAGATTTCTGCTTTCTTCGGTATCCGGAGGTTCTTCTTCTTGAATTGGGGATAAAAGAAGAGAGAATGTTCCTAGACACTGCATTTCTAGTTGGTCATGTGATTTGTCTTTTTACACTCGCATATCTTTTACTAAAAATGAAGGTATCGTCGATTTAATTTCCCTGCATTAGGCTGAAAAGTTGTTATAAAACTAATGCATCGTCTCCTTTCCTCTTTTGTTTCGATCTACCTACATCTATCTATATCTTTGTTGGAAGGATCCTTCCTGTGTGAGAAGAACATGCAAAAAAATCTTGTAAACATTAGTTTTGCAGTTAAATATATATACTAAAAGGCATAGACGACTCGACAAAGCACAGATAATAGAGGGTGCTCTAATAATGAATCAAATTGAATTGTGAAGTGAGAGCAGATAAAGAATGTCTGTTAATTATGATCTTATATAAGAAGAATGGAACTTTAAGGTGGGATTTGCATTCTCTAAACTTGATAAGAATCTTCGAGGAAAATGAATCTTTCTCTTGAATCGGAAGTACCTACAATATCCTTGGATTAGTCCGAGAAGATAATTATGTTTTACATCACTACTGTCACCATCGACTGGAGCGAAGCATGCTATGATCGATATTTTATCAAATTTCTACTTCTATTCTGAACTGTAATAATATAGGAGAAAGACATTCATACTTTTTTACTTGCTGTTTTGCTCTCTCATTCAAAATTAGACTGACTCGATGCCTACAATGCAATTTATTATGCACACCTGATTGAAGTAATTTCTACAGCACTCTTGAATTCTCAAAAACATTAATTCCGAAAATTAAGGCACTGCATAAAGTTTCAAATGAATATAAAGTTGAAATGTATCTAGTAGCCGATAAAGATGGTTTCGGAATACCCAGAAACCCTATAAAGGAATTTTGGAAGCAAAAAATGAGCGCACTTAGATTGAATGCAACGATTATATGTATATACTCTGTAGCGCGGTTTCAATTCTTGAGGGGTTTTTAATTATCTCCCGCTCTTGCGTGAATTGAGCTTTATCCGGGATAGATTGAACTAGAACAGCCGAAATGTAGTAGGACGATTTCGAGTATTGAGGGCGCTGCGCGCAGGCGATTATTAGCTCAGTGTCGAAACCATCAGTGTTTTTTCGAAAAATGTTAGGATAAGATGTTTTCTAGAGACACGATTTTATGTCGACGAAAATACTCAAATTATGCCATGTAATGTAATTTCAAGTAATATTTCATTATGAAAAATCAGGCGATTATGCGATTCGCATAAAGTTTGGGTCCCCAAATCGAATTTTTCATTGACTGTCAACCACTTTTGGATAGGATGAAAAGTTCGTGAAATTACCATTAGTTTTTTATGAAATCTTGTGCACTGTTAATTGGATTTTCTTGAAGTGTGCAAAACAAATGAACAAGTCAGTCGAGGTTCAAGGAAATTTGATAAACAGTCCATGAGACTATGAAAAAAATTAATGAAAGTTTCATGAACTGTTCTGCATATCCAAAAGTGGTTGACAGTTAACGGAAATTTCGAAAACCTATTTTTTCCGTGCAATATCCTGTTCAAGCTACTTTTCATGATTGGAGACAAAAAGGACGAGGACAGTATGAGGATAACGATCTAATTTCTTATTTTTGCTAATTCTCAACGTTCTGCAACCGTACGCTCAATTTATGGACAAAATTCCGAAAAAATCGTGATGAGAGAAATACTCAGGATATTCTCTTATTAAACTATGAATTAGGAATGAAAATCGAAGGTGAACTTTCTGAGAAAATTCTTTTTATCAGTATTCAAACTGATCTACAGAGCCTAAAAAGCGTTTCAGTAGAGGCTTTCCCTGGAGAAAATAATAAACTCAAGAATGGAAAGAGAGTGGAAAAAAGCCGTTTTGAATCATTTGGAAATTAGCTTTTTGAAATTATACTGATTTGTCACAAATGACTTGTCAATTTTGACCCGTTTTCGAAAAACCCGACTTTTGAACCAGAATTTCTTCTGTGGATTGAAATATTCATCTATCAAACTCTCATGCAAATTATGTAAATATAAGATTCTTTTACTGAGAAGAATGAATTTTCAACCTGGTAGTTGTCTTCTCAACTTAAAAACAAACATTTCCAACCAAGTTGATTAATTTCTTAGCAAAATGGAAAAAAACAAACCTTCAACGAAACACTGAATTCCAGCTGAAAAAGAAGAAAGTTTCATTCGAATCGTTGAATTTTGAAGTAAAAAAAGATATCTTGTCAAGAAATTTCATGATTCTTTAACGGAATAATGAAAAAAACAGCTTAACTATATTCATTCAAGCAAAAAATTGCATTTTCTACCGAAGCAGTTGAATATTCAACCCAAACTGATGAATTACAAAGGAAAATAGTTCAAATTTCGTCAAAAACACGAATTCTTCACCAAACAAGTTGAATTTTTAACAGAAAAAGATTATTATACGTGATTTCTACAAAAAGGGATGAAGTTCCTTGTCAATAAGAGAAAATGTTGAAGTTACTGTTTGCTTCCCCTTAAACTTTCTTCTGTGATATTTCTCAAGCTGAATTTCTGATCCGCACATGATTTCTATGCATAAATCCACAATGAACTGAATATCAAGTAGGATAATTGATCTATAATTAGTGCAGTCGCCTCCATTGCCCTTTCCTTTGGAAATTCTGATGATAATCACCTTTCTCCAATTATTTGGAACTTCCCCATTCACAGCACTCATATTCATAAATTCACTCAGCCACACAAACAAGTAACCGCCATGGCTGTTGAGCATTTCGGCGGTGATGTTATTTACGCAAGCAGCCTCGCCATTCTTCATTTTCTTAATCACGGATATAATGTCATCGATAATAATTCTTCTCTCGCCATCTACGACTATACTGTCTAATAAACGGAGTGTGGCTTTCAAATAACGAGACAAGTACTGATACAGAAGGAGTACGCATGCGCTGAACATCAACGACCGACGGCTGTTAAGCCCAAAGTCTTCTCTTTCGAATGTAGTACCTTTCGCTTCTGTTGATAGATCCGTATACTCGTACGCGGGAAGAAATTTGGTACAATAGCGGCACTTGTAGGCAACTTCGTTGCGCCAAACTGCAGTACTCCAATATGCCTTCTGTTTATGACAATTGTTCTCCCTGTCAGAGAACGCAACGTTCACATTGTGGGCAACTGTCGTCTTAGAAACGGATAAACTGACCTTATGTGACAGACGGGTTTCCAAAATTGGTGTTGCTGCTGCTTTCATGCCTTGGTTGAGCTGGTCTACTACTATGAATGCAGCAGCTGTCAAAAATTTCTTTCCGTGTAGCCTCTATTCACATAAGGATTGTTCTTTCGTTTTGCCGCAAAAATATGAGGTGTTACAATAAAGGAAAAAATAGTTGTATAGTTTCACATGAAATTCGGAAAAACTGCTACAGAAACTCATCATAGTTCATTGAAAAAAGTGCATAGAAATAAAGGTTTCTTGCCTGCACGTGTTTTTGAGAAGTTCAAGCGTTTTTAAGATAGCCGAGAAGTAGTTGATGATGATTCACACACGGGTCGTTCTTCCACGGCAAAGATGGATGAAAATATAGGAAAAATCGGTAATCTTTTTCGATCGGACCGTCGATTAAGTATCTGCACAATTGCTGAATCTGTAGGAAAATTGCACATAACGATTTTAACATGCAAAAGTAGGCGAAAATGTTGCCAGGGGATTCTCACGTTTGAACAACAAGAAGCTCGAAAAAATTTTTAACTTGGAATTTAATAATTTAATCCATTAAAGCTGTAGAAGAGGAAGCGGCTCGCGTACTGAAAGAGCTGGCAGAAAAAGACTCCCAGCGCTTTATGAAGAATGGAAGATTCGCATTGAGCATTGTAGAGATAGAGGAGGCCCATTTTTGGAAGGTATACATAAATAAATAACCAACAAATATGTATGAAATCGAATCATCTCTTCTTCTGCGCTTATTTTGTCAATGCTTGCTTAAAATAGTATTTTTGCTCCCCTGTTTTTATTTCTATAATCATTTACTAGTCTTGTCCTTCCTTTATTGGACCTTTGTTGCATCGAATTGTAAGCAGATAGCATATGAGAAGGCTTTACAAATTACAAATACCCTGGCGGGAGCCATAAGTTTCGCGGATTCCTGGAAGGCAGTAAACTTCTTCGAAGTTAGACCAGCGTGTAGCAAAAATATAAAATTGAAGTCGTGGCGAGATTTCGCCAACATTTTCTACCCACTCGAAAAATGCCCTGAAATGCGTGAATCGTGAATACGCACCATCTCTTACTTTCTCTGATCTCTGAAGCTGAAATTCAGTTGCTGTTGATAAATGTAAACCAGGAAGAACCATTGATCAGGACAGTAAGCCAGCAGGATTCTTCAAAGTTCTTTCGGAGTTGAGCATGGATTACCTAGAGAGTCTGTTCAGGAGGATCTGGGAGAATGGAGGGATCCCCTCTTCCTGGGGATATCCTCACGTACACGTACATAGCGAAGATATCCCATGCAGGGTTCAGGGCTGCCAGAAGCTGTATGGATCATATCTTCGTTTCGAGTTCTATGATACAGTTCTTCAAGGAGAAGTTCTAAGCCCTGTCTTTTTTATCCTAACATCAGCGATTAGGAAGAATTTCTGCTAAACCGTGGACTAAGGAGAATCTCGGTTGATCATTTGACTGAGGTTATTCTACTGGCCTATGCTGATGAGATTGTGATATTTGCTCTCGTATTGATCTCCAAAGGAAAAATGAATGCTCTTTCTGAATATTATAGAAATAACCACCTGGAGGTCAATACAACTAAGACCAAAACCATGGTCTTCCACAAGGAGTGGAAGCCTTCCATTTCAAATTCTACTTTCGACAGGAAGCTGTCAGAAATATTAAGATAATACAATTGCTTTGGTAATTTATTTGGTAGCTCAGGTACCTTCGTCTTAGCCTATACTAATAGGGTGGCTACTTCAAAGATCGCAGTGGGATGGACATTAATGGTCCTCCGAGCATACAAGTCGGATGTTTCTATGAAAAGCATCCCGGCGCACAAAACTAATATTGTTGTACTATTCTATGTTAGAGAGAGTTTCGAGGCTACCTACTAATACCCTAGGTCATGCCTTTAGACTAGAACTTTGTCAAGTCCCTACTGCGCATCGCATCCCGAAGATGGCCCGTATCTGGACAGAAAAGGTACTGGGTATGGGGAAAAAGGCTCCCTAAAATATGCCTGAAGCGTACTTAGGCCGTGACAGGATCTGGTGCGGCAACGCACCTATTCAATTGGGTCCCTCAGATTCAAAAGCATGTGGACCGGAGGGCTTATGTCTTGGATTAAATTTGTGCATGGCGAGTTATAAGGGTTTCTATCTTAATTTGTTCCCAATATAAGGTAACTGTTGATGAATAAACGTGATAAGTTTATTATTGGATATTCTTCAATTTCGTCTAGTTTCCCTTGTAACTATTGACACCATTTTTCTTATATATATGATCATATAATTGAATTTGTGAGACTATGGGTCTCTAGATTCTTTTTATCAAAAAATTTTAGAGCGAGTGATATTCAGAAAGAGTGAGGGACCCCGAATTTTGGCCTTGACTTCAGTTTTAATATTTAACCTTATTGCGTCCTTCGAAAATGCATTATTCTCGTAGACGCGTATTTTCTCATCAGAAAAACAAACATTAGTCAATTGATATTGTTGAAAAAACCGTAATAAGGTTTTTCCCGGTACTGCCTGAGCTACTATTGTAGCTAAGTGAAAATCCCAATATCATCCAGTAGCAGCGAAATTGTAGTATGAGTATTATGCAAGAGTAAATACTGGTAGTCCTTACATATTTTATGTATTTGTAGACTGCAACGGTTTCTTCGTGAAATCAGCTTCTTAAGCAGACAAATTTTACAATGAGAATAAGTAAATTGAACACTTTCAATATATTTTATTAGACCTAAACTAGAGAACTATCACTTCTAAGTTTTGACCAGTAAGTTCTGCTCCATCTTTAAAAAAGGAGATCCACGAACATATTCAATTCTTCCCCAAACTTAATGTTTGAAACTATGCTTCAACCTTTTCAACTGACTACGAGTGTTTACGGTTTTAGATGTGAAATATTAATCAGTTCTTATAACTGACTACATTAGAAGTTATTCAGAAATAAAAAAGCTTCATAAGAATCACGAAGGAACATAAGGAGACATTTCACCTATAGGAATCACGAAGTGGATCGATCGTATTTTTCCTGTATAGATCATGCAGTCGAAGAGCAGAATAAACGGTGCAATTCTAGTTTTTCGCGCCCCTTCAAGAAAAAATATAAAGTACTCTTGTTTGCAGGTCGCACACGACAACCACGTGACCTAAAGTTTTGTTGTGTTGAGGTTACTTCGCTTGAATTAAATAATTTTTTGAACACCTTATATGCACCAATTTTATCAATCTTATACTTACTTCTATTTCTCCTATTTATCCTTCCACCTTGCACAATTTTTCTACTATTATTATTTATTTTTCGATGGTTTTATTCACTTTTTGATTTATTTAAGTATGTCACGTGGTTCCCAACCTCCATCTGTCGATCTGTCAAATAAAATAGTGCAGTACGCTTTATGGCCTATAGAGGCGCAGAAATCAAAGTTGCACTGTTAATTTTACTTCGCGACTGCACGATCTATTCCGGGAAAGTCCCACAGTATGAAATACATTAGATAACTCTCCTTATGTTCCTTCGTGATAAGACTATAGCAGTTGCGAGAATATGCGTGTAAAAAGTGTAAATATGGCTATGTTTCATGTTCTGTGTTCCAATAAAATAATTTAAACGAAATAATGTGCTTGTATTTTATTAGAATTATAACAGTTTTAAATTGAAAAAAATTATTTGGTTCATGAGGAAGCTAATTTATTTTTAATTTATTGTTGGATTCAAAGGAAATGTGTATTCATTTCAAACTAATCTATTCTCTTGTTCCGACCAGATCGTTTATTTCATTTGAAGGAACATGAAGGTCAGATTGAAAACTATGTTTCTTCGGTTCAAACATGTTTTTCCTTTAAATCAACAAAGTATTTCTTCAAATCAATGAAGAAAAATTACCCAGGAAATCTCTTCAAAGCAAAGTATCGTTTTTTCTTACCTATAATTTACTATCTCTATGCAATTCTCCATGATATTGAGCCACAAATTTCTATCTTACATAATTTTTTAAACCAGAGTTTGAGCATTCTCAAATCTGAAACTTGCATCAGTGTTCTAATTATTATTGTTAGCCTGATAGGCTGAAAAAATTTTCTTCTCAATATCGATAAAAATTTTCATATAAAAACTACCTAATTTCAAAAAGCCTATGGTTCTGAGGTCACAGATCGTAACTTTAGTATAGGTGATGACAGTTAATGCAAATATATTAAAGGTTCCACTGTTCGAGACGTATAAATTGAACTATTATAATAAAAGGTTCCATTGAAGAGTAAGAAAAATATGATCATTCATAGTATTTGAAAAATAGGTTTCTTGTAGAAAAATTGACCCCAGACACATAATTCACAGCTCATGCAAGGACATAAAAACTTCCATGGGTGAAAACGTATCGATTACCCTAAAACTTTATTTAAGTTTACCTGAGAGTAAAGAAATTATGGTCATTTACAGTATTTGAGGAACGATTCTTTGTAGTAAAACTTTTTTCACACACAGAATTCAAAGTTGATGCAAGATCTAAAAAAATTACTACGTTCGAGACACATAATTCGAAGTTAATGCGATAACATGAAAAACTTAATAGTTCGAAAAGCATCGATTGGCGATTGTAATGAATAGAGAAAAAATGATTTTAAATATTAAATAGTTACCATTACACAGCTTCATGTGATAGGAAGCAAAAACATTTGTTAGCGTTTAGCAAAGTGTTCGTGATGATATAATTATAAATACAAACAAAATTGAAAGAACCAGTATGTTATCGACAGCTAGTTAAAATACTATTTTCACGATAAGAACAAAAACTAGGCGTCGCATCATAAAATCACTGAACAATAATTTTTCGAATATTTTTAGGTGGAGAATTTTGGTCAAATAATTTTTCTCAAAGCTTGTGTCCCTTGTCCATAAATTAAATTTTATTATTTATTTTATTTTTTACGGTTATAACAAAAACTACGTGTTCAAAAAGAAAATAAATAAATAAATAACAAATTCCTCGATCTTTTTTGTGCAAATAACTTTTGTCTTCCAATTTTTTTGTACCTCGCGTACTGACAACTACGTATCTCATCAAAAACCGTTTGGTAACACATTTTTAGTCCTTTTTTTCAGTAAACAACATTCTGCTCTTTTTCTTTGCTTGTGTAATTTGACATAAAAACTTATTTCGACTTTACCAATAGGTATTACAAAGTTATTCTCATAACTTTAATATGTGTACAGTATGATATTTAGTATCAGGACAATTACAATCAACCAAGCACGTATGGACCATGGATGTGCAAGCGTGTGGAACACTACAAAGAAACGCTGACAATGTTTCAATGGCACGTAGTTATCTAATCTCATAGAGTTAAAGTGAACAAATGCACATCACGTAGTGCAAGTATTACATCTTATTTCCCGAGAATATCATGCCAAAATGAAAACACGTTTAAATCGTCTGATTCGTGCGTGTTCTGATACTCCTTAGGGACTGTTTATAAACTGATTTACTATTAGTCGGTTGGGTACGAGGAGAAGGGAGATTGGGAGTAGCGTTATGAACTTTTTACATTCTCATCATTATGAGAAGGTATCAGATTTGTTTAAAATTGACCCCCCTCCCCCTTCCGTTTTTGCCAAATGTCCGCGTTTCGAGACCCCCTGAACCCAGATTAATAGTTTTTACGAATGTGTCTGTCTGTCTGTATGTATGTGAGCACGATAACTTACGAAAAAACGAATCTATTCAGTGTCAAAAACTGAAGGACAAGTTCGTTAGCCAGCTATTTTGGATGGAAACTCGAAAAGTTGGAGCATTTTGGAAATTTTTGGAACTATTTTTTTGAAGACTCGAGAATTTTAAGTACGGCTTTCTGTAGTAAGTAACAAGTAAAACAATTTATCCTATGGTTCTTTTTTGATGAAAACAAAAATGTCAGAGTTTTGGCATTTTCAAAATTCAAAAACATAAACGAAAATGAGAATTTTCATCCAAATAACGCAAGATTAAAAAAAAGGCAGAAGGGAAAAAAGTTTCATCTTGGGAGCTGTACAAGATCGTTAATACAATTTTTTGGATTTTCTGAAAAAATTGTTTGTTTTCTATATAATTAATCTTGATTGTTGTGGAATCTTCTTTTCTGTTGAAATTTTATCGTCAAAGGTTCATCATTTAAGTTGGTACTTCATCTTTTCTGGTTGAAAATATGACTATTTTGTTGATAATTCATTTTGTTTTGGGGGTCTTGAATTGATTTTCTTACTGAAAAATTGAAATATTATATTTTCTATTGAAAATAGATATTTTTAATAGGAATTGTTTCCATTTGGAACCTTATGTTTCTTGTTAACGAATACAACTTTTCGGGGCCGAAGTCCACCTTCTTGGTTCGAAATGCATCATTTTTGGTTGAGAATGCAAGTCGTTGCGAACTAATCTGTCTTTGTTGAGGATTTAATAATTCTGTTGAAGATGTCTTGTTTGGTTGGAGATTCATCTCTTGTGTTAAAAATTTATTTTATTTTTGGTTCAAAACTGATTTTTTTCGATCGATAATTCAACTTCCTACTTGAAAATATATCTTTTCATTTGAAAATTCATGTATTCGGTAGAGAAACGCCTTTTCCAGTAGAAAGCTGAAAATTTAGGTTGGAATTTTATCGTTTCTGGTGAAAAATGCAACTACATGGTTATAAATTATTCATTTCGGATCCGGATTAAACTATTTCGTTGGAAATAGTCTTTTCTGAATTGAATCAACTTTGCTTGATTCCTAAACAGAATATATTTGATTAAAGTAATAATTATTAGAATTTTGTTGAGAATTCATTTTCTTTTACTAGAAGTCTTTTACTTCCCTATTATCCATTGCTATTTTAAGGTCCGTCGTTACTTTGAGGGAAGCAGTGAGAGTGCTGTGATTCGACCGAAATCCTGATTGCATAGGATCCATAGCCTTAGATTTTTCAAGAAATTTAGAAAGTTGCAAGTGGACTATTTTTTAAGAGGTTTAGACAGTGCACATAAAATAGAGATAGGCCAAAAGTCTTTCGGGGAAGCTGGTTTAGGAATTTTGGGAACTGGGCAGATAACAGCCTTCTTCCAGATACCTGGAAAGGTACCAACCTGAAGGGAAGCATTAAAATATGTAGTAGAATAGGAAGTATAACTGGAAGAGCGAGTTTAATCATTTTGATTGATATTCCATCAGTTCCAAAAGCGTTTGATGTAATTTCAAATGTTTTTCCTAGAAGTATTTCAGGTGTGATGCCATCGAAAAAGAAATCGGAGTCATTGAATGTAAAATTTAGAGGGGTAGTGAAAGTTGATGATGGTAAGTCTGGAACAGGGAATGTAAAAAAAGTCTTCAAAAAGTCATCAGGCGGAAAGTTTCTATCTATGGATTCGCGCTTGGGCGGGATTAAATGTAAACGTCGAAGGAGATGCCAAATGTCCTCTTTTTTGTCTCTATATGCAATCTCATTATAATTATATTGATTAAATGAATTTCTGATTTTGGTTTGGACTAGGTTCCTCAGTTTACGGAGTTGGGCTAGTATTGTACTTCTTTTTGTTCTTTTTGCAAGTCGACGTTTGCTGTCACGCTCCCTCATCATATTTTTTATTTCGGGTGTAATCCAGGGTGCAGCTCCATTAAATTTTGTAGGAACATGTAGTGGAGAAAACTTGTTAAATGCAGAGACTAGGTAATTAGTCAGAAGGCCCGTTTTATTGTTTATATCTGTATCTAGTAA
>WSXT02011090.1:0-14601 GCA_011762715.2 Neuroterus valhalla | reverse complement strand
CATCGAGTATTCTCTAGCGTCTTATTATTTCAGGAAGAAGTAACCTTCATTCTGGAACATAAGATTCAGGATTGTTCAGGGCATTTCTACTGAAACTATTCTCATAGTACATTCGATTCTATTCCTCCCTTCAGAGAACAGCTGAAACGAATAATTTGCACAGAATGGGAATTAACTACTCCTGATCTATATTCGTTGTCCGACCAAGGTCGTCTGTTTCTACTAGCCAACGCATGCTCCCAGGAATGGTCAGAAAAAATTGTTTCCGAATGAAAAATCATATTTAAACATTTTTGAGTTCAATAGGCGCAGATTCCTATTTATTCGTGTGTCTGGCTATATCAGGGCATTTCTACTGAAACTTTTCTTATAATCTATTCGATTCTATTCCTTCCGTTAGAAAACATCTGAGACTGTATAATTCGCACGAAATTGGACTAAAATATTCATAATCCATATGCGTTGTCAGACCAAGAGCGTCTGTTTCTACTGGAATGTTTCTACTGCTCCCAGGAATGTGCGGAAAAAATGCTTCCCGAATAGAAAATCGTATTTCAACATTAATGAGAGTTCAATCAGCGCTGATTCTTATTCTTTCTTGTGTCTGGCTACATCAGAACGTTTCTACTGAAGTTTTCTCATAACACATTCGATTCTATCTCTCCCGTTAGAAAATAGCTGAAACTGCATAATTTGCACAGGATGGGAATGAAATACTCCTGATCCATACGCATTGTCTGGCTATAGTCGTCTGGTTCTACTGGGAAATGTATGCCCCTAGAAACGTGCAGAAGAAATTCTTTCCGAATAAAAAATCATATTTCAACATTTTTGAGAGTTCAAACGGCGCTGATTCTTATTCGTTTGTGTGTCTGGATACATCAGGGCATTTCTAATGAAACTATTCTCATAGTATATTCGATTCTAATTCTCCCTTTAGGAAACAGCTGAAACTATATAATTTGCACAGAATGGGAATTTATTACTCCTGATCCATACGCGTCGTCTGAACAAGGTCGTCTGTTTCTACTGAAAAATTTATACATCCCAGAAATGTGCAGGAAAAATTATTTCCGGATGAAAACTCATATCCCAACATTTTTGAGAGATCAATCAGCACACATAATTTCTCATTGGTGTGCCTGGTTGCATCGAGGTATTTCTACTGAGAGAATTCTCGTAGTACAACTGATCCCATTTCTCCTGGTAGAAAACATCTGAAACTGTATAATTTGTACAGAATGGGAATAAATACTACTGATCCATAAGCATTGGCCGAACCTTATCTTCTCTTTCTGCTGTAAAATGCATGATCCTAGAAATGTTCAGAAAAAATTCTTCCCAAATGAAAAATCATATTTCAACATTTTTGAGAGTTCAATCGGCGCAGATTCTTTTTCATTGGTGTGCCTGGCTACATATGGGCATTCCTCCTGAATCTTTTCTCATAGTATATTCGATTCGATGTCTCCTGGTAGAAAACATCTGAAACTGTATAATTTACACAGAATTGGGATAAAGTACTCCTTATCCATATACGTTGTCTGGTAATATTCATCTGTTTCTACTGGTAAATGAATGCTCCTAGGAATGTGCAGAAAAAATTCTTTCCGATCGAAAAATCATGTCCTAACATTTTCGAAAGTTCGATAAAATACAATAATTTCCTTTGGCATCTGGATACATCAGATGTAACATATATTATATAACTAACATATATTATTACATATTCATTTGTCTTACTTCCGTCCAATTTTCGATAACAATTATATCATACCTGATGATATCCGACTGTTTCTGCTAGAACGCATATCAAACAAAAATATCTCTAATCTAAGAATTTTCCGGTAACTAATAAACTTAGAAAACAATCATTAGCGTGTTACACACTTAAAAGTTTTCGAAATATATTCCAGCGCTGTCAGATTTTTCACAAATGGAGTTCTCGCTTATTAAAAGAGTAAATGTTTTTTTAAAACAGATATTCCTTCTTCTGATATCAACATCGAGTATTCTCTAGCGTCTTATTATTTCAGGAAGAAGTAACCTTCATTCTGGAACATAAGATTCAGGATTGTTCGGAAGGGAATGATTTGAAAGTCGACGCCGTTGTTAGCGATTCACCTTCTAAAGGAAAAAGCAAATCAAGCCCGAGGCAGGGCAAGAGGATGCTTCGTCGGAAGCCTGAAATCCCTGGGGATTCCTGAGGGACCTTTTCACCATTCTTCCAGATGGCTATTCAGCTACATGTTAAATGATACTGGCAATGCCCCGTCACCGTTTCCACCATCGTCCAGGACTCATCATTCGCTTTTCTGCTCCGAAATCACTCACTCCTCTTGTTCCCTTCGTCCACAATCTCCTCCTCGCCCCCTCATCATTGCCACTTCGTTCTCTTGGGCCATTGTTGAAGGTCTCTCATTGTCTCTCTCCGCGAGCGTTGCTATATTGTCGGATGAATGGAAAGTGAAACGATGGATACATGTCGACGCAGCCCAGTCCCGTAGATTCCGCAGATTCCGCACGAATGTTGGCACGAAAACCAGGGCTGGGAATAATCACGTACTTTTCTGGAGGCAGAGGAAGGATTATTCCTATTGGTTGAGCCATGAGTTGCGTAAAATCAAGAAATTTTCAGAGTATTTCAGAATAGGTGGATGATTCCTTGAGAAATTTCTCCAAAATTTGAGTGGTTGAATTCTTTAAGTATGGACTGTATTTCTTCTAGTTTGTGAGGTTTTTTTTACAATAAATCTATCAATGAGGGAAGAAAGGTCGATTTCGGAATATGGTTTCATACATTACGCATATGAGACGTTTATCAACTGCAAAAAGAATTGAATCCGAATATCCTTATCGGAAGACTGTCATCAAAGAAAATTTATCGAATAAAAGAAATTTGTTGAATTGAAGGTAAATATAATCTTCTCAGAAATGTTTGATTATTAAATTTCATTCCAGACGTTACTTGTACTCGATGTACAACTTGATGTACTAAGTCCGTGCTACAGTCGGAAAAATGATTGTATGTTTAAATAAACCAAGGTCCTATCCTTCATACAAAAGGATGGTAACCTGTACAGTTAAACCCTCAGCGAAAACGTTAGTTTTTAACGTTGAAATATAAATTTTGTACCAGAAAATAGTGGATTGGAAATATTCATCTTTTCTGGTAGAAAATTTATATTTCGACGTTAAAGACTAACTTTTTCGTTGAGGATTTAACTCTACAGGTTGAAAATCCAACAACCCTCTAAGCTTCATTGGCCTTCTAGCAGTCGTCTTTTTTCTTGAGAAAAATTTATTACTTTCAAAATTCGTCTTTTTGGATAGACGATTTGTCCATTTGGATTAGATTAGTTTTTTTGTAATACTGTTTTGTAAATATTTCATGATTCTGAATTCAAGTTGTCCTCCTGGATTGGAAATGTTCATCTCTGCTGGTAGCAAATTTAAATTTCAAGATTGAAAATTTACTTTTTTGTTTAAGATTTACCTTTCTAGGTTGAGAATTTAACTACCTTCTAGAAACTTTACCCACCTCCTAGAACATTCGTCTCTTCTCTTCCAAAAATTTATTATTTTATATTAATTCGTCTTCATGGATAGACTGGAAGCAAAGAAATTTTCCTTGTATAAAAAGAAAAGTATTGTAAATATTTTTAAATAAGAAGTGTTAAAATTCGAGGAATGTAGATACTGTATAACATAAAACTGAAAGAGGTACCTATTCACTAAGTCAACCTACCAAAATTCTAATAAAGAAGATACATTAAATTTTTTCCGATAGTAGTAATAAAATCGCCATTTTGAAATAAATCGTTTTCGATGGGAAATTTGACGCAGAATACGGCAAAAGTACTAAGAACCTAATTCATGGCGGTGAATTTAGTTAAAAATCGGTTCTAAAATTTCAAATGTTAATAACAATTTCAATTCGTTAAAAACATTTTCGAGATGATTTTTTGATTAAAGCTCGTTCTTTTACATTTCAAATGAGAAAAAGAAAATGTTTCGAGCCTAAATGGAACAGGAGTTATGCATTTTCAAAAAAAAGTCTTCACTAAAATTCTAAATTTTTTAACCCTTCCTATTTCTCAACAAATTGCTAAATAAAAAAAACCCTCAATACGCGTCTTCTCTATTTCGATGAAGAACCCGTTAGAAAAGTTTCAGCTCAATCAAAATGGGTCGGTCAATTCTCTATTCGATTTGTAAAAGAATGTCCCACATAGAAAATAACGCATTTGAAAATAAAATGTGTGAAATACGAAAACAAATTTTTTTGAGCCGAAAAATAATTTTTCAAACATAACTATCCCTTCAGCTGTTCACTGTAGCGCTATTTCTGCTATAATTTATTTTTTAGGTTCTCGCATCTTTTTTCCAAAAGGTTTATTTTCTATATGAGTAGAATTTCTCACTCTGATCAAATAGATTGTTGAAAGTTATAAAAAATTTATCTGTTTATAAAATTGTTGTTGAAAAAAATGACACCTAAAGGTATTCGGTAGTATATTCTAATGATTATTAGATTGAATTGATGTATTTTCAAAGTTTAAAAAACGATACAAAATACTCCGACGTTTTTACCCATCCTTGGGTCTTTTTCAAGACAGAAATTGAATAAATTTTTCAAAATTTGATTCTGGCAAACAATCGTCGAACACGAAAATAAACAAAGTGAAAACTGTTGTACTACGTCATTTCTTAAACCTCCTCTTTTACAAAAGAAAGATGAGACAATCCGTCCAAAGGTTAAAAATATGGTCCAAAAGTTAAAAATATGAATCAACAGTTATTCTTACGATTAAAAAAGGCTTTGTGCATAGCCATAATCAAATACCTTCGTCAGGGCGACATTTTGGAAAATATAAAAATATAAAATTCGATATAGGTAATTTAATATAAATAAATAAATGAAATATAATAAATATAAATCAATTTGAAAATATACATGAAATATCAAATAAAATAATAAATAAATATAGATAAAATATAAATTAAATATAATATATAAACTGTACTTTCCAAAATGTTGCCCTGATGACGGTATTTGATTATGGCTATGTACAAAGCCTTTTTGATCGTAAAAATGACTATATTCATATTTTTAACCTTTGGACGGATTGTCCCTTCTTCCTTTTGTAAAAGAGGAGGTTTAAGAAATGACGTAGTACAACAGTTTTCACTTCATTTATTATCGTGTTCGACGATGTGTTTACCAGAATCCAATTTTGAAAAATGTATTTAATTTATTTTCCGAAAAAGATCCAAAGATGGGTCGAAACGTCGGAGTATTTTGTATCGTTTTTTAAACTTTCAAAATACGTAGATATTGAACGTATCACTGAAATAAATTCGCTTTCCCCTCTTTCTGAGAAAACTTCTTCATTAAAAAAACGTTCAAAGTAAGGAAAAAGGGTCTAGCCGGGTGAGCATAGGAAATCGGCCCCCGCTCGTATCAGGCTGAAATTCCTGTCGAATGTTCATCCCATGGTTGCAAAAAAATACGGAAAAAATGAACAAAATATATGTTATGGGGAGTGATGAGACAATTTATCTGAAAATTCGAGAACATTCTGTGGCCAAAATAGCAAATAGAAAAAACTTTTTGGATGTTTTGATGATTCTTTTAAAGGTGATTTTTTGTTCCTGCGGGTACCAACTCTTCACAAAAAATCTATGTATCCTTTAGATTAACATATTTCTTCCCCGAACAGATCGGAGTGGTAGGCCATAGTTAAAAAAAATTGAACATAATTTCCGTATTACCAAATGGGAACCTCACATGACTGTATATACATATACACTAGCCCTTGGCTCATTACATTTTTCTCATGTTCACCGGGCAGAAATCAATTCATGATATGTTGAAAACTATGCGCGAAAAGAATATAGAATCTGAGGACCCGATTAACACGCACGGCAAGGCACCTGAATCTCCCATAAGATATACACGTGAAAACAGGCTAAAAAGTCTATCATGATAAAAAAGGAGATAATAGCATGGAATCATTATTTAAAACACATCATTCCCATGTATTTTTTGACGTACAGCTAAAAATCATCCACGATTCATTAAAAGAATCATAAGTTAATATCATTGTAAAAATAAAAATCTGCCCGCTACGCGGGCTCAATCTCATCGCGCGCTTCGCGCACGGCTCACTTCGCTCGCAAGTTTGAGCGCGCCTTGGGCGCGCGTCTTTCGGATCTTGCGCTTCGCGCTCGGTTATGAATTTACCTCGCGCTACGCGCTCGGCCTTTCTACTCCCCTACAGTTATATATAAAGCTTTTGAAACCTAAAAGAAAAATGTCGACTACTTCAATTTGATGAGTGTGAATTCTCTTTCGTCAAAGCTTCTCCGGCTTTAACGAATACATTCTCATCGCGTATCTCGTGCTGCGCACTCGATCAAAGTTTGTCCAAAACGGTGGAGAAGTTTTGTTGCCTAATTTTTTTCGCATGTTGTGTAGTTTTCCTAGAAATTCAATTTTTTTATTTTATTTTTTACGATTGAAACAAAAACCACGCGTCCGATGAGAAAAATTATAACAAATTTACAGATATTTTTCGAGTAAATAGTTGTGTCAATTGTCCAAAAGTTCATTTTTTTTCTTTTTCTATATGCTTTTTTATAAATGAAGCAGAAACTACTTGTCCTATCAAAAAGTTAATGTTACCAACTTTGTAGAAATTTTCTTGATGCACAATTTAAGTTCATTTACATTTCCCGTATCTCACATAGTTTGGCCAAAAAAGGAATCTTTCTATCTTCCATTATTTTTTGTGTGACTAAAATTCGAATTTTTGATTTTTTGAAAAAACTCGAAAAGTTGTAAAGATCATCCCGGAGGGCTCTTCAAAAAAATTCTTTTTTCCTTTAAACTTTTTCCATATCCTGCCTTGTTTAGCTGAAAATTCTGATTTTCGTTTATATTTTTGAATTTTGTAAATGCCGAAATTCTGACAAATTTGTCTTTATCAAAAAAAATCTTGGAGATAAATTGTTCCATTTTTCACCTCTTCCATTTTTGATCCAAAACAGATGGTTAACAAACTCGTCTTGTATTTTTGGTCCCTCGAAATGAGTGCCAAAGCACGATCGAATATGATCATTCTTCCAAAAGTAATTAAGTTCACAGATTATTTTCCATTATCTTTTGTGCGACGAAAATTGGAATTTCTGATCTTTTGAGAAAATTCCAAAAGTTGTAAAGTCCATCTTATAGGGCTTCCAAAAAGAAACATTTTTTCTCCCATACTTTTTTTTATATCTTTAGTTTTTTAGCTAAAGATTCTAATTTTTGTTTACATTTTCGAATTTTGAAAATGCCATAACTCTTACAATTTTGTTCTCATCAAAAACCATCATGGTTTGATTTTTTTCAACGATTGCGCACCACTCCGATCTGTTCGGGGGAACAATATGTTAATCTAAAGGATATATAGATTTTTTTGTGAAAAGCTGGTACTCGAAAGATCAAAACATCACATTTAAAAGAATTATCAAAAAATTCAAAAAATATTTTTCGGTTGTTATTTTGGCCACAGAATGTTCTCGAATTTTCAGATAAATTGTCTTATCACTCCCCATAACATATATTTTGTTCATGAAAATCGGTTGAGCGGTTTCCAAGAAAAACAACTTTTTCGATTTTCCTTCTTCCTCCATCAATTCCAAAAATATGCAATTCGAAGGTATATGCAATTAATCGATTATTAGATTCTTCAAATTTGATTGATAGCTTGTTTCTAATCGCATGCAGAAATTTGTAATTTATAAATGTCCTGATGCCTAAGTATGCGAATGTTGAATAGAGTGAACGAAAATTGTTAAAGACATTTTTTTTCCTCTCGAGTGAGCTGTATGAATTTTGTTGCTGTGATAAATTGCAATTTCCTGTAAATATTTTAATTGTCGTTAAAGAATGGAAGAACATATTATGGACAATTTATTTATTTCAATAATTCATTTTTTGAAGAAGAAAAGAGATGCATTGAGGTCTGCGGACGCCGATTCAAATGATATCATAAAAATTGTCAAAAATTCAAACCACTTGTTTTTATTAGACGCACACTGTAAAATAACTTAAAAAATTCTGCAATTGTTCAAAAAACGACTTTTTATCAAACCAAAAAATCACACAGGGAGACATCCAGAGGACGATTATAATGCTCGTCTTAGTTTTTGTGCCTGACTCTAACTTCATTAATTATTGATCATAAAAATTTCAAATCTACAGCATAAAGAAAACTTCAGGGTCATAAAAAAGTAGATGATATCAATTGTCTATTTCTATTCTCTCTAGCACTTTCTCCGAAATCGCTTTCACAGCCCTTAAAAAATGGGAAAGTCCCTAGGAGCAATATTTTCCGAATTAATTAGGCGCAATTACACTGAATCTATTTTATGATTAACGGGACAAAAGCTTGCAATTAAGTCTTTATGCTTCAGGGTAGCTGCCGAGATCGCTAGAGTGTCATTGTGAAAGGGTCGGATAAGGACAAGCCAACCGTAATATACCAACGTTTATGGAGCAAGTAATAAAGCAACATTGAATGGACCCATTGTCAAGAGTCTTGACCTTTACTCCATCAAATTATAATTTCTAATTTATACAATTATTTGGCTTCGTATTATTCGCAGTTACACTAGCGTCGAAAATTGTTTGTACAATGGACGCAAACACAATTAAAAATCACTTCTTAATTTAAATCCCCAATACTTCGGCCAATGAAGAGATGAGAAAGAAGTTGTTGGCAATTCGATAGAGCAAAAATTTTATTTCTTACTATTGGAATGGTTTTACTACCAAAAAAGAGAAGCTAGCAACAAATTGTTGACTTCGAGATCCCAAAGATGAGTCATACACAGAAAAGTTGAATTTTTTTAGAAAAAGATGAATCTCTAACAAAACTGTTAAATTTTGGAGCCCGAAACATTTTTCAGCAAAAAAGTCGATTTGTTAATAAATAGTGTAATATTCACGAAAATTGGGTTATTATTAATCAGGGAGGGAAATTACTTACATAACAGATGGGTTTTTGGACCAAGAGTATATTTTTACAACAAAAAGTTTTATTAATTACCAACAGTCTCACATTCAGATAAACAGTGGGACTTTTGATCGAATAGTTGAAATATCTTATAAAAGATCTAAAATGTTCTCATTAAACTCGGCTAAGAGAAGATTGAAAATGTTATAAAGCTAAAATTGAATTTTCTACCTATGGAATCGTTTTTCTAAAAAAAAATCCAACCACAAAGATTTTTTGACTTTCAAAGCCAAAAAGGAGAATCATCTGCAGAAAAGTTGAATTCACAACAAGAAAGGCGAATTTTCAATTAAATGTTGAGTGTTCAAGCCAAAGGGAAGATTATTTGAAAGAAAGTTAGATTTTCGATTCGAAAGTATAATTTCAGAGCAAGTGAGTTTATTTTCTACGAAATAGTTCACTATTCAAATAAATAGCTGCACCAAATTTTTTAAATCCGAGAATATATTTTCGGAACTAAAAACTCAAATCGTTTCCTAATAGTTCAATGTTAAAATAAATATCGAAAGTCTTGACCTAATGGTTCAATTATCCACCAAAAAAGTTGAACTCTCAACCAAAATGACAAATTTCTGACAAAATGGTTGATTTTCGAAACCAAACGGGTAAGCTTGAAATAAAAATTATAATGATCAATTATATATAATTAAAAACAGTTTCAGTTTCGACCAAAAAATTTGAATCCAAAAAGAAAAAATTCAATATTCAAATAAGTAGTTAAATTATTAACTACATGGTAGAATTCTCGTTAAAAAAATAATTTATTCATTTACCAGTTGGATTTTCAATAAAAAAATAAAATTTTTCAGAAATAAAATCAATTTATTGCCGGATAGTTCAATATTCGCATAAAAAATTAAATATAAAATCTGCTACTCATAGCAATCAAATATTAATCCAAGAATTCCACAACTATATTTGTCTATTTGTTCTTTCCTAAGCGTGTAACAATCGTCGGAAAACGCAATTTTTACCTTTTTAATATGGTTTCTCTTTTAATAAAGCAAGAACCACTTGCCCTATCAAAAAGTAAATTTTACAAAATTTTTAGTACTTTTTTTGGTGCACAATTTTTGTTCAGTTATTTTTTTCCCTACTTTGCCTAATTTGACCATAAAATTAAACTTCCTTTTTTCATCGTTTTTTGTGCGACTGAAATTTGATTTTTCAATTTTTTGATAAAAAAGTTTTGAAAACCATCTTGTGGGGTTTCCAAAAGAAACATTTTTCTCTTTTAGTTTTTTTTTTTCATACCTTCCGTTGTTTGGCTGAAAATTCTTAATTTCCTTTATATTTTCCACTTATTACTCACTACAGGAATTTGTACTTAAAACTATCGAGTCCTGAAAAAAATGTTCTCAAAAAGTTTCATAATTCTCTAATTTTTTGAATTTGTTTCCAAAATAACTTGCTAACGAACAATCAGATCGATCAGGTTTTTCAAAAGGTATCGTGCTCACATACGTACGAAAAGACAGACGTACAGACAGACATATTCGTAAAACCCTGTTTTTCGGGTTCAGTTGGTCACAAATTGTGGACATTTGACAAAAACGGGCTGGGTAAAATTCTTCATAAATTTAATACCTCCTCTGATGAGAATGTAAAAAACGTGAAGAATAAATTACGACGGTAGTGCAATTTATGTCAAGGAACAGTATTTATTATGGAAGAATGCTGGAAGAAAAGAACGAGTATATCATTATTCCAACAACTTGCCTTTATAACACACATAAAATTGAAATTGGAGTCTAAATTGAATATTATTTGTGGTGATTACAAAATACCAACGTTAATGATGAAGCATAAATTAAAATTACTCGTGGAATATACAATATTGTGAAGTTTAGAAATGTGTAAGAGGACATACTAAGGGAAACTTATTACAACCGCTACCATACTGACAAATTTTTAATTAAACTTTCAAATTACCTGAGGGGCTGACCATGACCTAAGTTACCGATTTTGAGCTCATCCCTTTTCCCCCCGCCCCCCAATTTAACTATTCGAAAACTCACCTTCATCGCCGGAAGTAACGTTACCTTTGGCTTGACAGTTTCATTAAAAACTGAATGCTTCGACTAAATTTTTTGGACTTTTAAGGAAAAAGAGAGTTTGAATTACATAGCTGAATTTCGATCCTACGAAGATCAATTTCTAACCAAGAAAGATTACTTTTTTACCATCGAATACAGTGTTTTCTTCCAAAGGGACAAATTTTCAAAAAGAGAGTTAAACTTTAGGACAAAGAATATGCAATGTGAAAAATAGTTTACTTCTTAAGAGGATAAATAACCTTTCAACGAAATCATAACTCTTCTACCAAAAAGCTGGGTTTTCGACCTCATTCGGAAGATTGAACATGAACCATGTACTACCTGGAGGCTCATCCGACCCTTTTTATTGTTTCATGCCAGCGTCGAGCTCGTCGAGACTCGGAAAGGGACTGTGCTCAACCTGCGGCTCCCCTATCCGGGCGATGTCAAATACTCATGTCTGATACCTTTTTCAGCCGCAGGTAATTACAAAATATGAGATTCAT
This sequence comes from Neuroterus valhalla, assembly GCA_011762715.2. NCBI lineage: Eukaryota > Metazoa > Arthropoda > Insecta > Hymenoptera > Cynipidae > Neuroterus > Neuroterus valhalla. Next base: position 2,994 of record WSXT02011090.1, on the reverse strand, counting down.
CAATTCTGGATTTACCAATTTTGAACTATTGTATTCGAAATCAACGTGTTTCAGGATTCCAACGATATATTAAGTGAATCTGAAAGTTGAAAATTAGAAGTGGACACCTAAAATGAGGACAAACAAAAATTGCCGTGCACATCGAAAAATTACAAAAATCGATGGAGTAACCTTACAGGTACAATCTAGAAGATACATACTGACAAAAAATTTTTTTTCTTTTTTAAATAATTATAATAAATGGTCCAAAAGCAAGGTTGTTTAGAGCGCTGCGCTACCGAAAGATCTTCACTGTGGGCGTGCTAGCAGTCGTAATTTTGATTTAAAACACATCAACAAAAGAAATTCTTCATCTGCATAAAAATACCTTCCATTAAAACTGGAAATATCTAGTTAAACCCGAAAGTCCAGAAACTTGTGGGTCTCCAAAGTAAAAATTCGATTTTTGAAGCGAAAATTGATGATTGTCATGCAACAAAAAATTATTTGTTAATTATTTTCATGTAATTTTTTTTCGTTCAAATAGAAGCCTTATTGATAAGCTTTTGAGAAATTCCTGATTTGTAGAAATCCGGTTGAGAAATATTGTTTTTATCACGCCCGCAGTTTTGAAAAATACTGTTTCGAGAAAATAACATTCCAAAGTTCTTTAACGAAAAAGCAGGCATTTCCAGAACTCAACGATTGAATTCAAAAATATTTCGAATTTTGATAGGGAACTTTGTGAGCCTATTTTTAGATATGTATTCTAATGATTGAGACTATTTTCAAAAAATAAATTTTCTTGATCCTCTAAACGAGTTTTGCCCCTTGTCCATCAACACCTCATCTTTCGTTCTTTGAGTTTAAAAGAATAGATTTTCAAGTATCTTTTTCAAATCTCTTTCCACCCTTGAACACTCCCTAACATTCATCTGTTCTTCGAGAGCAATTTTTCGACCTACGGCTGTGAACGGCTTGTGGGGAACATATTCACTGAGTAAAAGAATCAAGTGCAAATTAAAATATTGCTTTATAGGCCAGGGACTCTCGACCTAATCAGGACAAGTCGACGATACAAAGGGACAGTCCATAATTGAAAGGCACCTGCAAACAAGCTACTGGTCCTGGGTTGTATTTCAGTAGAAATCAAGAGAGGGTCCAGAATCAGCTTTTGGTTTCGACCCTCAAAAGCTGCAGATGCACCAGGGAGTATAGGAAAAACGTGGAGATGGTTATGCTTTTTAATTAAGCTGATACGCGTCTGCACGAACCAATTACCATCGAGCAATGCATACAAAAGGGAAAAGTTGATTCCTAAATCGCTAGAAGCCGGAAATCTCCAAATTGAGCAAACGCTGCAACGATAAGGATTTTGAATTCTCTTTCCTTCGCTATCTACTTCTCTGTTATATCCTCTTTAACTATAAATGGGCATGATACACTAACGATTTGTTTGGTAGAAGAGCTCTCGCGTAGATTTTCAACCGCTTCTCGCAAACGTGGGGAATGCAGATACTCTCCCAACTACCTTGGTCTGAAATAATTTCTAAAGTGAGATCGTGCCTTGATTTTTAACGAACAAATATTGGAGTTCTTCCTGGAGAAAAGTTACTCTACAATGGGTCTTAGATGGAAAACGAGAAAAAACGATTATTTTCTGTTTTCCTTTGTATTATAGTGGCATGTTATAAATTGGTTGTGTGTCTCGAGATTGGAAAATCCTTTGGGGTATACTTTTGAATAGTTCATCTTCTAATGACGACCTTACAGTTAGCTTTAGGATTTCTGTTGCATATGAGTTAACTATCTAAGAGGTGCAGGAATGTGGGACATTCTTTTACAAATCGTACGGATTTGGATGAAAGTTGACTGTCCCATTTCTGATTGAGCTAATACTTTTTTTAAGAGTTCTTTATCGAAAAAGAGAAGGTACACTACCGTCGGAAATTATAATATCGATTGACACAAGCAGTATCAAAAGTATGTCTTTCGGATCTCGCGCTTCGCGCTCGATAATGTATTTACCTCGCGCTACGGAAAAATTTCATGTACAACTTGTCAAACTTTTTAAGATGAACAATTTTTCTACAAATTATCTCTTCTTGTCTCTTATTGTTTGGCTTGAAGATAGATTTTTTTTAATTTTTGTAAGTATGTTATCACGATGGAAACGAAAACTATTCGTCCTATCAAAAAATAATGAACAATGAATTTGTAGACTTTCTAGGGTAAACAATTTTTGTTTCTTTCATTTTTTTCATATCTCGTATAGTTTTGCTCGAAAATGGAACTTTTCATTTTTGGTAACATTTTTCTCGCTTTAAACAAAAACTATGCGTCTGATAAAAAATGGTGTATATAAAATTTATAGGTCCTTTTGAAATAGATAATTTTTTATCTTAACATTTTTTCGCACCTTGCATAGTTTGAGCGGAAACATGCATTTTCGATTTTTCGAAAAGCGATTTTGATAGATAAAACCAGAAACCTTGGTCAAAAATGGCTGGATAACGAACTCGTCCTTTCTTTCGCGACCTTAAAAGATTGTGCCAAAGCACAATCCAATATGATCATTCTTCCGAAAGTTGTCGAGTCCACAGATTATTTTTAATTATTTTTTGTGCAATCAAAAATGGATTCTCAATTTTTTGAGAAAATTCAAAAAGTCGTATTCACGATCTTGTAGTGCTCCCAAGAAGAAACATTTTTGCTCTCTGGCTTTTTCTCTCATCTTGCGTTTTTTGGCTAAAAATTCTCATTTTCGTTTATATTTTTGGACTTTGAAAATGCCATAACTCTGAAAAGTTTGCTTTTATCAAGAAAAGTCATGGGAATGAATTGTTTTACTTCTCACCTAGTACAAGAAACCATACATAGAATTTTTCGATCTTGGAAAAAAAAAAACATTTTTCCTGACTCAGGGGGTCTTAAAACATGGAGATTTCATTAAATCCGCAAAAGTCAATTTTCGCATAAAACCAATATCTTCTCATCCAGAATGAGAATGTAAAA
>WSXT02011079.1:0-14601 GCA_011762715.2 Neuroterus valhalla | reverse complement strand
CGTATTCAGAGCATTATAATTCAGCCTAAAAACATATAATATTTTGTGCCCCTTGGGTGGTCGATATATCGACCATCGCCGCAGCTAAAAGGTTAATGGTAGCAAAGGCTGCGTTTAATTTCAATAAGCAAATAAAAAACGCATTTCGTTGGATTTCGTCTCTTTGTTCGTTTGTTCATCGACTACGTGAAATAAGATTTTTTTGGTCTGAAAATAGTTATCAGAATAAGTGATTTTTTAATCGCTGGCGAGAAGCGTTGAATAATGACAGGTTTTACTCACGAGTGAGTAAGAGTGAGTGGAACCGTTGAATAATAAAGTCTCTATTATTCAACCCTTCCACTCACTTTTACCCACTAGTGGGTAAAATCTGTAATTATTCAACGCTTCTTGTCAACGATTGGAAAATCGCTTATTTTGATTACTGATTTCAGACCAAGAAAGTCGAGTTTTTCATGTAGGTTTTGAACAAAATGGTTTTCCAATTGTAAGAATTTTAGGACGATGTTGCTGTTCCTGCACGATCGAAACCCACAACTCCTTATTTTATCATAATGGATCATGTTGAAAATCATTTGATTTTTGAAGCAATGCATTTTTAAGGCACGGTAATAGGGATAAATGGAAACAGGCAGCAGTACATTAGGAGAGAGATGGATCACAAATCTTTCAGGTTGAAAAGAGCGGTGAGGCAGCATTTCCTTACAGATGGATTCTTGTAAAATACTTAAGACACGCTTTGCGCGTTTCTTTCTTGTTCCTCCTTCGGGACCTAGGATCGAGATCGGCTTTCCTGAAAGCTGTTATGCCGTTATGATGGGTATGAGTTGATAGAAAAGGAAGAATAAGAAACTTGATGAAATATTGGAGAGCGGCTTACACAGGACAATATTCTGTTGTAAAGCAACCCTCCCACGCCAATAGATAGTCTACTTCATGTAAGCGTGTGCCTTGAGCATGTAGTAGCGCTGCATCGATATTTTTCCAATGTACCAGACAAAAACAGGAATATAAAGGAAAGATGCCGAGGGGGGAAAAGGGGGGGAATAATCTGTATGGATCCAATCTCTTTTGAACGTACTGTCAAAAAAATTAGAAGAGATAGAACTCTTCCTGTAGGAAGAAAGTATTGTGCTATGGAAAAGATTCTTATTATAAGATTGAAATTTCTCTTATCGGATGTAGGAAGTTTGAATAGCTCAAGTTTCTTATTTACATTGCCGGAGTATATAAAAAATAGTAATTCAACATTTTTTCGGACCGCGCTTACACTTTTAGGAACATATTTCAGTCAGTATTCTGAAGGAGAGAACGTTCCATTTTCGCAAAAAATTCAATGTGTCAGACACGTTGAAAATTTGTTCAGTAGTCGTCATGAAAAGTTTTTTTCATCCAACTCACGGTGTTTTGAATTGAAGCAATGTTAGTGAGTATACACAAGCCATATCTTCAAGAGTGAGTGCCATAGTTTGTAAATCTGCCAAAATGAAGAGTAGTCTGTAATGAGGTAAGTAATTAATTGGTTGTTGCAATACATGAAATTAAGGTAACGATTACGATTTGATAGTTATATTATTTCAAAATCCATGTGGATCCGAGTTAAGAAGGATGGAAAATATTGAATAGGACTACCAGTGTAAAAAAAAAGTTCCAATGAAGGAGAAAGAGACTAGAATGGAAGAAGTTCACAAACTTTTTTTCTTTTTATTCTCTGAATAATTTGTTTAACCACAAAGATATAATAAATTCAGGTAGAATATTATTCGAATTCAAGCATAGAATTTCGATATCCGTTACGATGCTCAAGATCAGTTTTGGTTAAAGCGAAAATCAAGAGCAATGCATAAACCGACTCTGGAATTTTTGTGTTCCTTCTAAATAAATTAGAATTTCACGCCGAGAATCTTATGATTATGCGCAACTACAGCATCTATAAATTCTTCGCGGCTTATACATGAAGTTCTATAACTTCCAACTATAAGTCAATAAGAAAGAATTTCGCAATTGATAACGCACAAAGCCGTAATTTGGGGCCAAAGTTCAACAACACCATTCAAAAATGATGGAGGTTTGACATCTAGAGCGTCACATTCACTATATTCACTATAGCGCCATCAACGACATTTTACCGACCGAAAATTTGTGTCACTCGCGTACTCACACGATACCGCATGATACACGATGATACATGCAATTATTGCCGTTGAAGTAGTGCTCGCAATGAATGAATAGTAAAAAAAATATAGAATTGAATTTTTTATACATAAACAAATATTGAAATTGTTCTTCCAGATGATTGTTTACGATTCTTCATAGTTTATAACGAAAAAGAACTAGCTTATAGTTTCTTTTAAACGGAAACTTTCTTTAGTTTAAAAATTTACCAAGTTCAAAATTCAGAACTTTAGAAAATATAAAAATTCGTTTATCTATTCGATCTTCCTCAAGTTTGTAAAAACTCAAACTATTTGAAAGTGATCAACTTATAAATGAATAAATTCAGTACTTTATAAATTTTTACAAACTTTATTATGAATTATTATGTGATTTGGTCAAGTTTAGAAGTTCTTTGCACATTTATTTATAATTTTTGAAAAAATATTCCTGGAAGTAGTTGATTTATAGGTATTTGTAGGTTTATTTTACTTCTAGGAAAATACATATACTACAAATCTTGTAAACTCAGGAATATTTTTCCTGAAATTATAAATAAATTTGCGAAAAAATTGTAAACCTGACCAAATTCCATTGTAAATTTATTTATCAGGAAGATTGAAAAAGGGTTGAATTTGCTTGTTTTTAATTAGATAAGTTGCAAATCAGTTTTTGGTAATCTGATGAATACAAATGACGAAAATTTTTAACAAAGTCTGCAAAACTAAATATCATATGGAAAAACTATTCCAATAGTTATCCCATTCATTTATTGCGAGAGCTAATTCATTTATAAATCAGCTTTTTCCAGAAATATTTTTTCAAAAGTTATAAATAAATATGCAAATGAATCCTAAACTTGACCAAATTGCATGTTCATTTATATCGCAGATTAAAAAATTTATGAAGTACTGAATTTTATTATTCATGAGTGGATCGGTTGTAAATAGTTTTAGTTTTTGCAAACTTGAGAAAGATCAAATGGATAAACGAATTTATATATATTCTTAAGTCCTAAATTTCGAACTTGGTAAATTTCTAAGTTACCGAAAGTTTGCATTTATTAGGAACTACAAATTTATTCTTTTTTGTCACAAACTATGAAAATTTATGAACAATCAACTGAAAAAACAATTTTGATATTTTCTTATGCAGAAATATATCAATTTTATATTGTCTTCACTATTTGTTTATTGCGAGCACTACTTTACCGGCAATAGCTGCATGTATCATCGTGTATCCTGCGGTATTGTGTGAGTACGCGAGTGATACAAATTTTCTGTCATTAACATATTGTTGATGGCTCCACAGTGAACTTCTGACGCTCTAGATGTCAAACCTTTATTATTCTCGGATGGTGCTGCGGATGTTCGTCCCCAAATTACGGCTTTGTGCGTTATCAATCACGAAATTCTTTCGTATTGAGTTATAGTTAGGAATTCAAGAATTTCATGTATTACCCGCGAATGTCTCATAAATACCGTAGTTGTGCATAATCTAAAATTCTCGGTGTAAAATTAAAATTTATCTGCCATCTCCCGCGCAGACATTATATAGTCTGCTGTGACTCCATTTTTCTCTTAATGGAGAACTGCTATTTGATCTTAGAGAAAATAGTCATGGTTTTTTTCATTCATGGTATCAAGTAGTTGATCATGAAAAACGTTATCATAATTTAATCGATCGCCATTAATTTGATGTTTCGTCGAGTGTGCATCAGTCTTTTTGTTTATCCTATGTAACATTCTTCACAGACACATGCAAGACTGTTAACAACATTTGTTCTTTCAAAGATTTTCATATAGTCTTCACTTAGATATATGATTTTATCAATTTCCGAATCTATATCGAAGATATTTCTAATTTCGTAGTGTTTGAAAAATTCTTTTGTAACCCCTGATAATTGTTAACTGCATTGGAGTTGATGAATCGTTTATCAATTCCTCCGACTTTATTATTTATATATATTTACAAAACATACCTAGTCCATAGTTATTCAGAAAGAGCTGTTGTTTATTTATATGTATATTTCCGTTTTTGGAATTTCTATCAGACAAGATGATAGCAGAACAATTGAAATTCCAATGATAGCAATTTTGCGCTCTAAGGAACGGGTGTTCTGAGAACAGTTTAAAACTTTGAGTGTTCAAGTAATCTGTTCTTCGGTAATAATAAAAATCTAGTTTATTGAGAATCTCGGACAAAAAGTATTGCATGACAATGTCAGCTAAGTTTTTCCAAATAGTAGAGCTTATCGGGTTTCTGAAGATGTGTCTGTAGTAAGTGTTGTTGAATTGAAAATATGTTTTTTTTTCCATCAGGAATTCGAACGCTCCTTTTGAATGTGAAGCAGTAACTTTCTCCATACAGGTTCATCTTTTTTCAATGATGTTAAGCAAAAGATCTAAGTGAGCTTTTGGAAAGAAGGAAACGTCAAGTGAGATCATAATATGATTTGAATGTATCGTAAATTGATTAGGTTCTTGGTGCAATAGAATAGCATTCCTAATAAAAGATTTAGGTTTTAGGAGAGCAGAATTCAAGGTATTGGTAAAAACTTTAGCCTTGTAATATAAAGGGGAATCTATCGTACTTACGAAGCCCTGCAAAGAGAAGGTATCTTTGAGGACTTTATAAGGTCCATAAATTCTAGCCATATTCTTATTCTCAGTAATGAGATCCTTCCTTCAAATTTTAGTACCCTGGAAACCTTTTGATTTCCAGCGTTAAGTTTGTGAAAAGTTTTTCTTGGAATGATTTTTAGGGAGTTAGTTTAGAATGTCTCATATGTCGAAGAATCATTGAACATGAATTCCTTTTCAATCATTTCAATTATGTGATTAGATTTGTGGAGAGCTACTGTAATTTTGCCATTATAAGCAAGTGCTAGGAAGAGTTTTGCTTATTCTTTGTGAAATGCTTGAGTGTCAGGATGGCTTTTAGAAAGAAATCTGCTAAAGTTAATAACAAAGATGGATTTTTTGATGTTATGGTGCGACAAAAGAATAATTTCGTCCCTCAACTGGGTTTGTTATACATATGTTATCTTATGGATGTTTTCTACATCATTAACGATTCCGAAAACATGTTTATTTTTTCGTAGTTATGAATCACAAGCAAAATTTTCTACTAAAATAAAGTATGTCATGTAGTGTATGTTATGTTACACTATTTGTATATTTATCATTATGTGGAAGCTGATGTTATCATTGTTATCCCTAAAAATATGAAGATATGAACTCTTTAGATAATAATTATTCACAATAAAATGAAAATTGAACACCAGGCTGCGTTTTGAAAGTGGAAAGTATCAGTAATTGGGTGGTCTGGATTTTGGTTTGACTGTGGTGGAATTTGAGAATATTTGAGGGTAAGAGAGAGTGAAGGAGATTTGTGGACGAAGGATTGTATGTTGGAAGTGAAGGGATTTGAAATGTGAGTGACAATGTCTGAGTTCGAGATGAAATAAAGCAGGAAATTAGCTGAGAAATGGCTGAACTAAGGAGAGAGATGGAGGAATGGGAGAAATTCCGGGAAAATTTAGAGTAGAGGATGCTGGACCTGGAGCAAAAAAAGAATAGCAGGGGGAGCCTAAGGAGAAAGCAAAGGAGTTGGAAAGTAGGTTGGGAGAATGCAAGACGCAATATGAAAGTTTGAAGGGAAAGAATAAGGTAATGAGGATGTAAATAGAGTAGAGTCATAGTAAATAGTAATCATAGTAAATTGGAAAGTCAAGAAGTACAGGAAGAGAGAATTGGTCAACAGACGGGATAGAGCAATTGGAAGAGAAGCTGAAGGATATAAAAATGGCAGGAGTATGGCATGTAAATGAAGAGATTGAAATATTGATAGGAGAAAAAAAATGTCTTACAGGGAACAAGCGAGATATTAGAGATGAGTATAGGAGGAGTAGGGATTAAAGTTAAGAAATTCAAAAGATAGGGAAGGGAAAGACACGAGGAAGGGGACATAACAAGAGAAGAAACATTCAATATTTTAGGAATAATGAAAGAAGGGAAAACTCCAGGTCTGGATGAGATTCCAATGAAGTATGGAAATATGAGGTGGGGGGGGGGGGGCAAAGGAGTAGGCATGGATAAAGTGCAATAGGGAATGGAGAGGAGAGGCTTGGCCAGAGATATGAAAAGAAGGGGTGGTCGTTACGATAATGAAAAAGAGCAAAGGAGAGGAGGCTAAGGATTATAGGGGAGTGACGATTATGCCAATCTTGTACAAGTTATGTGTATTGTCGGAGACATTGAAGAAAGGAGTTAAGGAAAAAGAGATAGTTCCGCCAAATCAAACGGGGTTGAGAAGAGAAATAGGGGCGATGAACAACATATACGTTTTAAATTAAAAATAAATAAGATGATTTAGGGGGAGGAGGGAGGTTTGATATCTTTGTTCCTAGACGTAAAAGCGGCGTTTGATCCTCTGGACCGGGAAGAGATGGAAAAGGTTATAGTCAGGAGGGTATAAGAGAAGGTCTGATGAAGAGAGTTTCAGAAATTTTCCGTCAGACAAAAAGAAGGGTACAGGTAGCCGATCAAGCCGGCGATAGTTCCTGGTTAGTGAGAAGAGTAAGAAAAGGGTGTCCTCTGGGCCCACCTTTCTTTAATATCTTAATCTCAGACTTCGAGGAGAGAATGAGCAGAAAGGGATGGGTAGGGGAGAGGGCTGGGTTGTGAACCGGGCTGAGTAGTGAACCACCAGCACTTTTTTTTCTCCTAATGGACCGATGTCGCCATCGGTCTGTGTAAGCTTTTATTTTATCATGAGCCAGTTTTTGTGCTAACACAGAACCATACAGTCAGATTGCTTGTGATAGCTGCAAAAGTGGTATAAACAATTGTTTACAAAAAGTTTCCGGATTGTTTGTAAAGTGCTATCCAAGTGACTGACTTGATGCCACAACGGTAAGTGTTATGCAAATTTGTTGAGTGTTTTGAATCTATTATCGATCCGGTATTGGTTAATGTCGTATTGAGATTGTGCGTATTTTGTCTTTGACGTTTCTAAAATTACGTCTGTGCTGGGTTGTGAACCAAGCGCTCGATCACTCGTAGTTCACTCGCTCGCTCGCTTGTCGTCTTCCACTCACCCCGTCAAGCTGTATTATGCTTAAAAATAAAAATTTTATATGTATGTATATATGTATGTATGTATGTACGTATGTATGTATGTATGTATGTATGTATGTAAGTATGTATATGAATAAGAAGACAAAAAAATCAAAATTGTCCTCAACGCTATTGAATCTATCCAGAAGAAATCAAATCTTATGAAATAAGAAGAGAACACTAGCGTCTTTCGGAAAAGCGAATAAAAATGCAGTAACAATAGAAACCTAATCCCGGAACGAAAATGTCTCTCAAAGACGCGACTATTCTCTCTCGCCTCCGGAAATGTTATACTTCATTTCAAACTTTCCCCGTCAAAGGCTTTTTCTTTCCTACCAATCTTTGTCTTATCTTTATGGGGGATTTTTTCCGAGACACTTCTGACATTTCAGTAAAATACGAGTGGTTCTAATGCTCAATGAGATATAATTTTCAGAGAGCGATTTCTCGAAGAATCGCGTGTCGAGCTCTCGATTAGCACCGAGTCATATCAGAGGAGGAAAAGGGGGTTGGGGGCTAAGAGGAAACAGAGTCAAGGCACGACCCTACAAGTTTTAGTGGTGACCCTCGTTATCTGAGAGTTTCGCGTTGGAGTTACGAGAAAATAAAAGAAGGACTATACGACTTGGTCCGCATGACGTTTATTAGGCATCAAGTAGTAATACCAGGGAATGGGAAGGCAGGGCATAGCCCGGATAATATAAGAGACTGGTATGAGCCGTTATACTAATTGTAGTAATTCCAACATTCACTTCGGATATTTAATTAAGTTTCCGCTGACAAGCATCCACTTTCCGGAAGCCGACTGGTCTCCAACTACTATGCGAGGCTACTTGCAAACTTCCTTCACAACGCGAAACGCTACCTATAGTCGGATGCGATCGTCCAAGAAAAGCACTTCTCAAACTTATTCGACTGGAAATACCTTGAGCGTTCGATTCTTCTGAATGAATTTCCTTAGCGTAATTTGATGTTCCTGTCTTTAATCTTTCAAGGAAATTCCTATTTCAGTTTTGAGAGTAAGCATGAAATGAGGCACTGAAGACTGGATCAATGTTATCATAAGGAAATGGAAAATTTGTCAATCATTTGAGTTACTTATTGGGACGCCTTGAGATTTCCAATATCGCTGGATAAGCTTGATCCATAATTTTATGGAAAAACAATACTGTGGAATATGACTGAGCAGCTCGTTTTTTTTTGTTTTCTAGAATACAGTTAATTGAGAAAGCAAATTTGTGGAGCCATGCCTAAAATATATAACCTCTATCCAACCATTTTCTTTGATTTAAGGAGCATGCAAATAAAGATGGTCCAAAAATGCATTGAAAATTTTTTTTTTCGAATTCGTATGCAAAACACGCGGGAATTTGTTCGAATCCACGAAAAATTAAACGCATTTTTTTGTTTTGAAAAAGAAATATATTAAGAGGTGGCGCAAACCCCTCAAAGTTATCCTCAATATTAGGTAAATGGGGTTCGAAATTCACCATTTCTCTTCACAATCAGTCACAGAATGCGAATAAGATATTACTTTTCAAATATCACCCCCATAATTCTGTTTTCTGGGGTCCCAAAAAACCCCTGTAAGTAACTGTTTCAAATACATTAGATACTGCTTTATACTGATAATTAGATGGTTATTAAATTAATTTATTATTGTTTTTAGCAACTTCCTCATAGGGAAGCGTTAGAAAGTCAAGGTTTTATTCTGGATTTTTAAACTTTTTTCAACGTTTCAGTTGAAGCGAGGTAATAATCAATTAAAGTTACCAAGAATAACTATTCAAATAATTTGTTATTAATTATAACAATATTCTCTTAGGATAATTCTACAAAGTTGCGGTTTTCTCTGAAATTTTCGAATTTTCGTCCACTTTTCACTTGAAGTAAGTAATCATTCTATTTAATTTAGCAAAAATAATTCTTCAAACGATTTGTAGATCTTTATAGCCATCTTCCTCTAGATTAATACTACATAGTTGCGGTTTTTTCTGAAACGTTTAACTTTGCTTTATCTTTTAAGTTGTCAACGAATAATAAATAAACATTAGAGAGAATCATATTTTAAATAGTATTGTACTGTTTTAGGAAAATCATTTTCGTTCTTTGGCTAATGTTAAAAAAAAATTAATTAAAACAAAGAAGGTCAATTCATTCAGTCAAATTCAAATTCCGAATTTTCTACTGAAATTATGGATCTTTAACGCAAAAATTGGATTTTTAAGAAAGTAGTTCAGCTTCCAAACGAAGAGTTGAATTTTCGACGTAAAAGTATAAATTTTCAATCAGAAATATGATGGCTGATATTTAAAAAGAAAATAATTTTATTTTAAACAAAGAACAATCTAATTTAAACAACGATTAGATTTATTCAATTCAATTCAATCTAACTGAATTTCATTAAAATCCCATACAGTGCAAAGTTAAACATTCCAGATAAACCAAACTTTTTAAGCACTAACCTAAGAGAATAAAATTTCAGGAAAAACCGCAAATATGTAGTATAAATCTAGGAGAAGATAGCCATAAAGATTAGGAAATTGTTCAAACCATTCTTTTTGATAAATAAAATGAAATAATAACTCACTTTAAGTGGAAAGTCGAAAAAACGTTGAAGAATTAAGAAAGAACCTTGACTTTCTAACCCTTTTCTAAAAGAAAGTTTCTAAAAACAATGGAAAATTGTTTCAAGAATTTGAATAAACATCTAATTACCAGTATATGATAGTTTTCCATGTATTTGAAACAATTTTCGTTGAAAAAACCGCTGAAAGATCATAATTAGCGCCAAAAAATCTAAAAACCCATTTTTTCACTTGTGGGTGTTTTGTGGGACCCTAAAGAACAGATTTATGGGGAAGATATTTGGGAAGTAATATTTTATTCGTATTCTGTAACTGATATTGAAGAGAAATGGTGAATTTAGAACTCGATTCACCTAATATTGAGAATTCTGAATATAATTTGCAAAATCGTCTTTTTTTCTCATAGAAAATACGTTCTAAACTTCATGGGGCTTGTGCTACCTCTAAATATTTGAAAAAATGCGTTTTCTTTTTTGAGGATTCGAATAAATTTCCGAATGTTTTGCATAATAATTCGAAGAAAAAAGAAAAAAAGTCAATCAATCAGTCTGTCCGTCAGGAAGATGACAGAGAAAGTGCGTGGGAGGAAAAATTTAAAGGAAAAGTATTTATTTATCAGTTTTTAATCATTTAGCAAAAACATATTCAATCAAAATAACAGAAACATTGGATCATTTTCCTACAAATACTGAGAACATAATCAGCTTTATTCTCAACCCTACATTGAAGTTATAATGTAGGACATATCAAATAGATCTTTCAATTTGCTATATTTTCTGCCTTTTGAGCGTCCTCAGAGGCATTTTTATCGCTCCGAAGCCACGTAAGATTCGAGAGAGAAGGGACAGTTGTGAAATAGAAAACAATCTCTGATATTACAACGCGTTATTAAGAAAAGTTGACGTGTCAAGTGACACGCGGAAAGAATGAAGTTCCTTCCGTTGCTTAAAAAATACTGAATATAAATGTTCCTCGAATAATAATGTAAAACTGATGTGTGTCTTTGAAACATGTGGTAGGAACGGAGTTTCGGATACGCATATACGTACGTTCTTCCTCCTTAGCACGCATTTGAAACTGCGTTCCTACCGCATGTTTAAAAGACACACATTACTTTTATATAATTATTTGAGAAACGTTTAAATTCAGTATTTGTTAAACAATGGAAGGAAATTCTTACAACTTGACACGTTCACTGTTTTTACTTCTATTAGGAAACGATATTTAAGAATATAAAAAATCGTAAAAATAGTCCGATTTTTGCGATCCAAACTTTGTTGTAAAGCTAATAATAATAACATATCATATGTGTAAAATTGGTTGAAAATTTTAAGGAATGCAAGAAGCTGAATTTGCGTGAAATCTACAGATCGTAAACGATGGTCGTAGAAATTTTAACCGGTGCCATATATCTCTCCCAAGACTCCCAATGCTAGCGGATTGATCAGGCAAGGTATCATGTGTCAATGCTAGTGAGAGTGCACTAGGATCGTTAACGCTCCTCTTTCATGTAACAATAAGTTGTAAATGATGCCCACAAAACTTCAACCGGCATCATATTCTCAAGTCAATAACGGTTCACGACAACGCTTTTCAGAGTTACGGTAGCAAAATACTTTTGTTCGATTAAGTCTCTACCCACGAAATCTCTCTACCCTCATATAAGGAACTTCCTTCAAAATTGGATAATTAATTATGGAAAATCCGCGCGTCATGAGTCTTAGGCTCTATCCTCGAAATTTCATGAGTATTGCGCTTTGCGCTCGATATGCAATGTGTGTTGTGCTGCGCGCTTGGTCCTGGCTACTTAACTCACTCTGTCCATGCTTAAATATTAAATGTAGATGTCAACATAAATTCCTCAGAACTCTTCAGGCATTAGGAAATAAATTCTCATCATGACACTCGCGGGAATAGGCATTTCACATCACATTCTTATACACAGCTGAAAAATTGTGAAATAAAACGAGAATAAACCCAATGTGATGCTTCAAATCTGATACTTCCTAGCATAAATTTCCAATATGTGAGGAACCACGTAAATATTTTTAATTTGTTTCCAAATTGCTCAAAACATATATTGCGAATTTACAATGAAAGAATTGAGAAGTTTTACAAGAGAAATAAAAAAAAAACTATTTACCTTTTCTAGCGTAGTTTTGAGGAAAAGTTGAGATTTCACTTTTCCTGATTAGGAAGATAGCTTGTAAACTTGGCCTGTCTTTTTGTACCACTAAAGATTTTGGGAAACAAAATTTGGAAAAAGTTCCAAAGATAGTCATTGTGCCGCAAGACTTCGGACACACAGAAAAACAGACAGACGTAATCGTTAGAACTATTTCCCGAGCGTCCCCCAACTTTTAATTTTAACGGAAACTGGATAGGTCCAAATTTAGATATAAAACCAAAACCTTCTATTATTAAGATGAGAATGTGAAAATTAGAAATTTTCCCGCTGAACCATTTATGCTTTTGCAAGAAAAATAAATCTGTAGTGGTTCTGAGGTAAGACACTTTCCTTATGGAACCCTTCATCATATTCTGCATTGTTTGAGAGGCAGACGGACAGACAGGCAGACAGACAGATGGACAGACGGACGGACAAACAGGCATGGATAAATTCAGACCGATCGACAAATAGACAGACATACAAACAGACAGTCGGAAAGACAGGTAGAATAATAGACAGGCAGACAGCCAGACATACAGGTAGATGGATGGACGGACGGACAAACAGATATAGACACATACAGCCATACAGACAGACAACCCGACAGATAGACAGACCGACAGATAGACATACAGACAGGCAGGCAGACAGAGAGACAGACAGACATACATACATACATACATACATACATACATACATACATACATACATACATACATACATACATACATACATATATACGTACATACATAAATACATACATACGGATACATTCGTAAAAACCTGTTTTTCGGGTTCACGGGGTCTCAAAACGTGAACGTTTGACAAAAATTCTATTGTAATAAATAATACATTTTCCGTTGTTTGCAATAGGTTGCAAAATGAATAAGGTTTGAAAAACGAAATTTCAATCAGGATTTCAAATTTGCAAAACTTTTGCTTTTATTGGTAGGCTAAAAAAAGGTTGATAATTTTTTTTAAACTTTCCCCTAATTTCCGTGACGCAGACGGGGTTGCAAAAAAATTATATGATTTTAAAGACAAACATCGATGTTTGCAACTATTCTTGAAAACTTTTGTAATTATTCCTAGATCTTTTTATTTACAATAAACCATTTTTCTAAATAATACATTTTCCGTTGTTTGCAATGAGTTGCAAAATGAATCCGATTTTAAGAGCAATTATTGAATCAGGATTCCAAAGTTGCAAAACTTTTGAATTGTTTTTCGGCAAAGGGGGATAAGAAACAACATTTTCTCGATTAAAAAATCGTTTCCATACTGTATTTGAGTTTGCGAGTTCAAAGGCAGATGTTAATTGCTACTTCCATCAATTTCGGAAGTTTGCAAAACTTTTGTTATTTTTCCGGCAATCATAACAACAATATTGATTAAATTGCGATTTCCGACATGTTGCGGTCAAGATAAGGGGGTGCAACTTCATAGTCAGTATCACTTAAGTGTATGCTTTACGGAAGTTTGACAACTTTTGTAATTATAGATAAATTTTCTATTTTTCATGTCTATTTCTACTGGCCTAATCTGGGACGAAGAAAGAGAAGTTTCGAAAGTCTGCCAAACTAGGAAAGTAAGGAAAATGGACGGATAACGGCGAGGTGGGAGTCAAGGGAACGCTGCGGGGTTTACAGAAGTCAAACAAATATACAGACGAGAACGAGAGAACAGGAGGAATTGAAAGTGGAATCCTGGAATGTGCCGGGATTAAGAAAAAAGGACTTAGGTTTATGGCGAAACAAAGGACGGGGTAATGATGAGAAGAATTAAAGTGTAGGAAAAAGGGGTAGCAGCAGTATGTGCTCACAGGAGAAGAGGGGAAGAGGAGGGATGGCAAGTCATAAGGAGGTGGATTGAGGAAAAAGCAGAAGGGATGAAGAGGAGAAGGCGTTCATGAAGAAATTGAAACAAAGAAAAAGATCGAGAGTTTTGGATACTTCTGAACCTGATAGGGGAAGAAGGGTGGTTCATCTGCAATGTAAATAAAAAAGGAAATAAGGATTGTGAAATAACATTCACAGGGAAAGGGGAGACCGTAATAGACTACATTTTAGCAGAAGAAAGGGTAAGGAAGCTAATCGTGGGAATGGAAGTGGTCTTTATATGGAAAAAGACCAACTATATATGTTCAGAAATGTAAAAAAAATTATGAATTCTGACTAAACTGTATTAATATTCACATTGAGAATAACTCACAACATTTCCAAATATTTCCCCTAAAATATCTAAAATCCTTCGGACTTCTTTAAAATTCCATGAAATTGAAATCAACTGAAAGTTTTTGGGAATTTGCAAAAAGTTGTAAATATTCTTGTATTCTTCTTAATCTATTCAAATTATTGGAGAAGATCGACATTTCTTGTGGGCGAATCCTTTGGAATGAATTAGGATATTTTAAAATCCTGTGAGATTCTGTAAAATCTAATCAAAATGTCTGAAACCCTAGAAAACTTATACGAAATACTTAGATATAGCTCTTGAAACCTCTTATAACTGTTAAAATACTTCTATCGAAAATGTGACCAACCTTCGTTACCGCTCAAAGAACATATAT
>WSXT02011078.1:0-25264 GCA_011762715.2 Neuroterus valhalla | reverse complement strand
AGCGTGAAGGCACCCCTAAGAATGGTTATAGAAATAATGTAGGTCACACACCTTCTCCCTTTCCCAAGTCTCGTGGGAGGGCGTGAAGGCACCCCTCTGAATGGGTATAAAATATTGTGGGTCACACACCTCCCCCGTTTTCCAAGTCTCGTGGGGAGCGTGAAGGTACCCCTTTGAATGGTTATAGAAATAATGTAGGTCACGCACCTCCCCCGTTTCCCAAGTCTCGTGAGGAGCGTGAGGGCACTCCTGTGAATGGTCATAGAAATAATGTAGGTCACATACTTTCCCCCTTTCCCAAGTCTCGTGGGGGGCGTAAAGCCACCCCTGTGGATGGGTATAAAGATAATCTAGGTCACACACCTCCCCCGTTTCCCAATTCTCGTGGGGAGCGTGAAGGTACCCCTGTGAATGGTTCTAGACATGATGTAGGTCACACACCTCCCCCGTTTCTCAAGTCTCGTGAGGAGCGTGAAGGCACCCCTAAGAATGGTTATAGAAATAATGTAGGTCACACACCTTCTCCCTTTCCCAAGTCTCGTGGGGAGCGTGAAGGCACCCCTGTGAATGGTTATAGAAATATTGTAGGTCACACATGTTCCCTATTTCCCAAGTCCCTTGGGGGGGGGGGGTGGAGGCACCCCTATGACAGGTTATAGAAATAATGTATGTCACATACCTTCCTCATTCCCCAAGTCTCGTGGGGGCGGGAAGGCACACATCTGACTGATCATAGAAATAACGTAGGACGCAGATCATCCCCATTGGTCCCCTTACGTTTCGCGGAAACATATCTTTTGTCATTACCCTATTTTCCTCTCATCCATTCTATGCGTTCGTACCCAACCTTACAAGAATTTTTTTGGTTCAATATTTCTGCAATTTTCAATATTTAACGTTCATCCAGCCTTCCAGTAATTTTTCATAATATTCAAGTCACACAGCTAAAGATTTTGCAGTATATCTGTGATTCTTCATATTTGTCGTCTATTTTGTCGAAAACCATCAGTCGTAGGGTAAAAACATTTTCAACATAAAATATGTATTTTTAAAGGATTTACAATTTTTAATTGAAGCTTTTTTATAAATTTTCACTATTCAATGAGATAACCATAAAGAAACATGATATTCTACTACTAATATACTATCATATTCTCCATCAGCGCGTTAAAATACATACATGCATAGTTATACGAAGTTTCGGATTGATAGGAGGTAAGCGCTTTTCGGAACTTTATCCGACTCAATAATCAAGTAAATAATTGGTAAAAGTTCGATTTTCTCCATGGATAAAACAAAGCTAAGATGATGATCCACGTATCTCATATTTTTTTATTAAATTATAGATTATATTTTCACATTCTCGTCATAATGAGAAGGTATTGATTTTATGTGGAAATCGACTTCCGCGGAATACATGAAATCCCCACGTTTTTAGACCTCCTGATTACGAAAAAGTAGTTTTTACGTTGTTGTCTGTCTGTTATCATTGTTGTCGTTTTCGTTTGTGTACTCCATAACTTTTGAAAAACTAATCTTTCGGATTGGATTTTGAGGAGCAAAAAAGACGTGCCAAATTCGTTACCCAGCTATTGTAGATCAAAAACAAAAGAGTAGAAGCATTTTGAATACTTTTTTGGTCTTTCCTTCCAAGACCGAAAAATTGTGAGCATTGCTTCTTGTAGTACGTAAAAAGTGGAACAATTCAGCCGAATAATCTTTTTGGTCAGAAACAAAATTGTCAAAGTTGTGGCATTTTCAGAATTCGAAAATGTGAACGAAAGTGAGGATTTTTAATTAAATAACGCAAGATTGGAAAAAAAGCAGGGGAGAAAAATGTTTCTTTTTATGAGCCCTATAGGATCGTTAGTACGACTTTTCGGATTTTCTGAAAAAACGGAAATTCCAATTTGGATCGCAGAAAAAACAATAACAACAAGGTACGAGGTATTTGAATTAATATCATATACATTTGATGCATTAGAGTTATGGGTAATATAGAAAATTTCGCGTTTCGGATAGATTTTGATCGAGTGCGCAGTACGAGACACCCGATGAGAATGAATTCGTTAAAGCCGGAGAAGCTTTAACAAAAGAGAATTCTTCAGCATCAAATACAGCAGCCGAAATTCTACTTCTTAGTTTCAAAAGCTCTGTACACAATTGTAAGGAAGTAAAAAAACTGAACGCGGAACGCAAGGTAGATTTGTTATCGAGCGTTAAGCGCGAGATCCGAAAGACGCGCGCTCTAGGCGAGCTCAAACTTGCGAGCGAAGCGAGCTGCGTGCGACAAGAAAGTGCTAGCGCAGCGGGAAGATTTTTTTTGTGTATAATTGGTATTTTGCAAAATAAGCAAATAAAGTTAATAATTTTTTCTAATATATAGTTTTTTAATTTTCAAGGACCCAGGAGCACCTTTTTCCTGCATTCGGTTGATCCCAAATCTTACACGAATTTCTTCTACCTGAAATTAAACCAAACTGGGGGATAGCGTGGAGAAAATTCAATCTTTGGAAATAAGAACTACCCTAGATCTACTAATAAGCAAGAGTGCAAAAGTATGGGATTGAGGTTAGGGGGGGGGGGGATTAGTAATTATAAGTTCAGTTGATTTTTAGTTTTTATTCATAAATATTGCATATGTTTTCCATAATAATCTTGCCCTCCATCTACATCCAAGGATTTTAGTGTCGATTGTGGTGATTGTGGCTGGCTTGCCCCCTTCTTTCTCGGAACCTTCTATGAGTCCTATATTTTACGTTTTTTTTTCTCGTTTTCTCTTGAAGCTGTGATTAATTTTTCAAATAAAAATTCATAACATTAAAAAATGCGCGCTGTAATCTAGACTTGTCCAGCTAAGGGGCAATCTGCATCATAAAAAGGGAGAAAATTTTGAGGAGATTCGATTCGGAATTATTTGAATTAGAAGACTTTTTCTGAGTCCAAATAATTCTCGATTTTCTACCGTGAAAGTTTTTTCAACATAATACATGAGTTTTCAATCAAATCCTTGAATTTTCAACTGGAAGCGATACAATTTATCAATATTTATTCTATTTGAATAAGGAAAAAAATGTCAACCAAATTTTTCCATTTTTTATAATATTGAAAGACGAATTCTCTATAAAAGATTGAAATCTGCAAAAAAGGTAATTTTCTTTGAAATATGAAAATTTAAAACCATAGAAATGAATTTACAACCAAAAAATCGAATCGTCATTCAAAACAGACAAATTTCTAATGAAATATGTAATAGTTGGTATTTCAGCCAAAAAATATGTAAATTTCAAAATAAAAATTATTTAATTCGTATTGAGACAAATTTCGAGCCTAATAATTGTATTTTTATACAGCTGACATACCTAGACAACTACATCCAAACGAATTCGAAAATGACCATTAATTACATAATTCCTTTTGTATTTTATTTTCCAATCATTGATGTTTACCAATTTTTCCTACATTTTTTTTAATCAACCCAAAGTGCCGGATAATATTAAAAACTTTTGATAATAAATTAAATATCCTTTTAAGCCTCTATTTTCAGCTGAAAGTTC
The DNA here is from genome assembly GCA_011762715.2 of Neuroterus valhalla. NCBI lineage: Eukaryota > Metazoa > Arthropoda > Insecta > Hymenoptera > Cynipidae > Neuroterus > Neuroterus valhalla. The sequence continues at coordinate 21,707 of WSXT02011078.1, read as the reverse complement.
TTAGCTGAAAGTTCTTACAGTTCCAAAAAAGGGTTGTGAGTAGCTACTTATTAGTTTTGTTAAAGCTTTAATTTTGTCTAACAATAAGCTGGAAATCTAAAAAAAAGAAAAGAAGAAATTCATAATCCTAACTCCTAAAAAGCTAAAGAATTTAAAATCACAATTACGAGTCTTTAGTTCTAAAAGATTGAAAAAAAAATTGAATTGATTCAGAAAATATGGATAATGAATAAAGATACCATCCGTATTGTAAAAAGCTGTGATATTCCTCAATCACATTTTTATGCATTTTGCTACTCAACAACAGAATAAGTCAGGAAAGCCGCGATTGCAAAAAGTAGAGTCGCGATAACAATCTTCATTTTCTTATCAAAAGATTTTCTTAGCGTGACTAATAGAATTCGAAAAAAACTACTGCTTTTTATATTGTCGTTTCCATACGCTTTACTTGATTGCGTGGAAAACTGACCTGAATAATGGAATCTAAATGCTAATAAAAACAAGCTGTTTATTTCGTTTCGGTTGTTTCAACATTGTCTGTATGTATAACAATATAGAACTCATTTCACAAGCATTACGCTTCCTGTTACCATATGTATTTATTTTCTCATAGAAGAAGCTATGTAATGGTAACAATTAAATGTTTAAAATGAATTTATATTACAGGTCAATTGATTCGCTTCGAAGGATGGAGTTTTCTAAGTTTTAGCATCAACTTTTAATATCGTGTGACATTTTCATAAATTATTGGAGCCCTTCCGTTATCTTCAAGACTTAAATTTGAAGAAAACAACAGTTTTTATTCTCAAATCATTCGAAATGACTTCTTTTTATGAAAAACATTACATGTTTTCTTGTTTGACTCAAGTATGTTTATTAAAATTTGTTTTTTGTTTAGGAAAATCAACATCTCAGTTTGTGTGAGAAATCTTGTAAGTATATTTATATTTATCGATTAATAAAAAAGGTCGAAGGAAGGAAAAGAACAGTTTTGGACCAGTTCATCTGGAATTGTTTTTGTATATTATTAATTGTCTGAAACCAATTTTACAATAAAATACCTATTTTTCAAAAACTCTAAGGGTCTATAACTTCTTTAATCCCTTGAACTTCTTCAAATTCTGTTGATAAAAAAATTTTAATTATGAGAAACCTATTTCTTAACAACTGAAAGGAGCTCGAAAAAGGGTAATGGATATTTTCATAAATTTTTCGTCAGTTTCGAGATATTAGTGGTTCAAATGACGCCACCAAATGTTATCAACTTATCTGCAACAGGCTTCAAGTTATCGTATCCACAAAATAGCGTAAAACACACACACACACACACACACACACACACACACACACACGCGCGCGCGCGCGTTTGGAAATTGTTTACTGCATTGTAATGGACATCTTGTGAATAAGGAACGTACAATCAAACCAATTCAAAATCTCGTTCAAAAACATGGTCTTGCAACTTTACCCCGCGTTCTTCAAAATTGTTGCGACACCCAGGAACAGGACTCAAGAGCAGAAGCTAGAAATGTTTATTATTCCATGGAAATCCTGATGACATGTCTAGAAGCTGCTGCAGAGAAATGCTGTGTTTTAAGAGATAAATTTTTTCAAAACAGTTTTTTATATAAGGCTTCAAATATTTGAGACGTTTTATGAACAATAGAAGAATATTTTATATTGTATTATTATTGTATCAAATATTAAAAATTAATAGGATAAAGTAGATTAGAATTTTATTTCTCCATGTACATCCTCATTGGACTTTTACATGTATGCTCAATTTCATACTTTCTTACATTCAGACTTTGACACCTTTTCACATACTCGTAATATGAATTCCACTTCATTTTAACTCATTCATATCATTCCCAACTTTCGAATCGTATATTCATCCACTTTGTATTCTTTTCACCACCTCTAAGAGCACTGCTTGATATTGGTGCTTGATAATCATCATAGAAATCCCGAATAACAGACAAACGTTTTCTGGCAAACAAAAAACGTTCGGAATTTTCGGTAAGGAAAACGTTTTGAAAACGTTGAATACTTCCACTGACATTTCAGACTCAAGTTGACAAAACCTTCTAAAAGCGTTGTACAAACGTTTAAAAAAGTTTGACCAATAGAATTTTGAGTTACTACAAACTCAATATGTTTTTCGGACGTTCCCAAAACGTTCGGAAAACATGTGAATGAAATTTGGTAAATGTTCAGAAGAAGTTTGAGGAACGTTTGAGAAGTAAAATTTTGAACGATCGGACTTACGACCGTATTCCGAACGTTTTGTGAACGTTTGGGAAACATTTGATGGAGAAATTTATCCGATAGGTGGCGTGATCTTTCTCGCAAGTGGCAGGAAACTATGGTGATTAGTATATAAACGACTTTTAAACATATTGATATGGATAAAGAAGGAAAAAGAAGGGATATACTGGGATGTTTGATAAAAAAAAGAGGAGGAAAATAGGAGGTTTGAAGAAGCGGCGGAGAAGGCTAGAACAGAAGAAGAGGTTCGGAAGGTACTAATAAATAAAGAAAAAGAATGAAAAGGGTAAACCAGGATATTGAGATGGTAGAATGGAGAAAGTATTTCATGGATTTGTTAGGAGGTAGAGAAAAACACTAGAAAGGGCGTAAGAGAGGGGAGAGAAAGAGACGAGGAAGAGGAATTAACAAGAGAAGAAGTGACCGATGTTTCAGGGTTAATGAAAGAGGGGAAAGCTCTAGGTGTAGACGGAATTTCAGAAGAAGTATGGAAATATGGGGGAAATGAGCTAAAGGAGTGGGCATGGATAATGTGCAATAGGGTATGGAGAGGAGAGAGTTGTCCAGAGATATGGGAGGAAGATGTAGTGGTATTGATATTTAAAAAAAGCAAAGGAGCAAAGGTTAAGAAATAGAAGGAATCAGTCTAATGCCAAACTTGTTCAAAATATATGTAACGGCATTGTCGGAGATATTGAAGGAAGAAGTGGGAGAAAACCAGGTAGTACCACCAAATCAGACAGGGTTTAAGGAAGGAATAGGGGTTATGGACAACATATGTGTTGTGAATTATATAATAAATAGGAAGATAAAAAAGGAAAAGGAGGTATGATAGCTATGTTCATAAACCTGAAAGCGGCGTTCAATTTTCTGGACCAGGAAGAGTTAGAAAAGGTTATGGTAAAGTAAGACAAGGTTGTCCTTTGAGCCCACTCTTCTTCAACATTTTGATCTCAGACTTGGAAGAAAGAATGAGCAGAAGAGGATGGGAAGGTGTAAAGATAGGAAAAGTAAAGAAATATACATTGGCATACGAAGATGATATAGTAATGATGGCAGAAGATGCAGAGGGAATGGCGGGGCTAGTTACAGGGTTGGAGATATACTTAGATGAGAAGAGATTAAAATTGAATGCGAGAAAGACAAAGATAATGAAGTTTAGAGAAGGAGGAGGAAGGAAAAAAGTATGGACTGGGAAATGGAAGGGAGTGAAGATAGAAGAATTGAAAGAGTTTAAATATTTTGGATACATCTTGCAAGCAAATTGAGATCATGAGGCACTTATAAGAGAAAGATTAAAAAACGCGGCAGGGGTGATGAAGCAGGTATTGGGTATCGGAAAAAGAAAACTCAAGAAAGATTGGAAAAGAAGAATGTGCTTGTTTGATACCCTGGTATGGCTGGTTTTAGAATATGGAGCAGAAATATAGGGATGAAAGGAAAGGGAAGAGATGGAAAGGTTGCAGGAACGATATGCGAGATGAACTCTAGGAGTGGTATGGAGGACACCTGGATATATCGTGAGAGGGGGCACGCAAAGAGATAAATTGAATACCAGAGCAGGAAAGAGGGCATGGGAATTCGAAGAAAAGCTAGGGTAGGAAAAGGGAGGGGAGTTAGCGAGAAGGACGTGGAAGAAAGAAGAAGTTTTTTGCAAAAAGAAAAAACACACACTCGTCCTGTGCAACATCGCTCCGATACGGCGGGTTGCTTCCTGATCTCTCTAGCAAACACCTTGTAGAAAGAGTTTCGCGAAGTCATTAAAATAATCCGGTAAGCGATATCCTCAAACGGGCCAATTAGTATCCAAAACCGTTCGTTTCAGGCTTCACACTTTTTCTTACATAAAATTGCTCTTCAAACCTCCCTATCCTGGCATAAATCTCTTGCTCCTTCCACATCCATGCATCTTTTCATACAAGCTCTTGTGTTTCTACGGCTTTTTATGCTTCTCCTCTTCAGGGTCTCATTCACACATTCTATCCATTCCTTCTCTGGTCTACGCTACCATTTACCCTACCTAGATACACTTGCTTTGTTAATCGTTCTTCATCCATTCTCTCAACGTGACCGAACCATCTCATCAAATTTCTTTCACATATTACATATTACGCAGAAATTGCATGCCGATCGCGTTGAGTTTACTTTTAGTGATACTCCGTACATCGCCGTCAATCTTTCTACTCTCATTTATGAGTCTGAAAATCTCTGCATCTATCTTCCCGTCAGGAGTGAATAAACTTCCAAGATATACGAAATTATCAACTTGTTCTATCCACTCTCCATTTAGGGTAATATTGCAATATGTTTTTGCATCCTTACATTCAGATGCCATGGTTTTTGTTTAATTGACGTTAATGTTAAGTCTCATGCTCTTCATGCTGGTATGCAGTCTGCTCAACATCCTCTGCAAATCCTCGGTTGATTCTGCCGTAACGATCTTGTCATCTGCAAACGCCAGGCCACGAACTTTCACTGTCCCAAGATCAACAATATATTCAGATTAGAAATTCATTCAGCTTGAGCTTGGCAAAAAAACGTTTATATATCTCGTTCTGGAAAGTTAGAGCTAATGATTTTTTATTTTTTCATTTTGAGAGCAGCAGTGTTTGATACAGATTTTTCCACTATTCATTATATTGTGTGACTCAGAAGTTTAAAATCTCGATTAAAATTACTAGATAAAAATTTACCGCTTTATATGCAATTATGCATGTATTGGGGTTCAACATCTTCTGACACTATATTCAATTACTTTGCAAAATCAAACGAACATATAATATACATCCAACGCTGGGAACAAAGATTTAATTTTGTTCACACTGTAGTTGGTTATGGCTCTCGTAGTCTTCCATTCATCTTTTTCTCTAATCACTGAATTTGATATATATGATCGAGAATGTTATATGTATGGTATATACTTAGATTAATAATATTATCGGTTGCTGTGCAAGGTTTAACTACTAAAGAATATTCGATGCCTTTTAAATCTACGTGTTTTGAAATGTAACAATATTTATCTGCATAACTATGTGTATTTCTATGATAATAAATTTGGCAATATGCATATACTTTATTTTTTTAATTCGATAAATACAAGAATAAATGTAAGCAATAAAACTTGACTTTTTGTTTGAATGAAATCCTGAATCAGGGAGTAACGACAAGATTAATATATGAACAATACAATAGAAGAAAATGGTTAAAAAATTATCAAGGTTATAGATGTAATATTCCAATGGAAATTTATGTTTTCTTAAATACCCAGAGGTTTTTGGAATAGCACAAAAGTAGTAGGATAAAATAAATTTACACAGATCATAAAGTACTTCCAGCGTGTAAAAAATAATATTTTTTTTTAAACGTTGGTCGTGGCAGGGTACATATATAATGGTTCAAATTGTAATTTGGCTCTTTATACATTGTAACTCACCTTCGAAAATCTTGAACCAAGGATAACAACAGCATGCTACTCCTTTAGCATTCTTTTTGAGCTGGTTCTGTTTGAACTGGTTCACTGTTGGCTGAAAATTGCACATATCTATCTTTGCCGGATAATGCAACAAAACTTTCGAATACGAGAAAAAATCGCAATTTCGGAGGCAACCCGGGAAGAAAGTGTATTTTGGAAAGAATCAGAATGATTTCAAATGTCACGGAAAGTTTATAGATAATCAAAATTAGGAAGAGGCTCTAAGGGTTTACTAATTTTAATAGGAGAAAATAGTAAATTTGTTGGATTATTACTGCAGAAGATAACAGTATTTACGAACTGTAGTGAAATGATGCGCAGGGACCTTGCGCACCGAATTACTAACTGGTTAACAAAATGTGCTACAGTCCGAATAGAAAAAAAAAGAAAATCACATTTGCTATTGAACTCGAAACCGTATATATACACTTTACAGTATTATACATTATAGCAGGGGGGTGACACGAATTTCGCTTTTTCATTGGGAGCGCGTGTCAGTTTTGTGAAGAGCGGCGAGTCACGAAACATTGGCGCCAACTCTGCCACGCCCGGTCTTCCCGCTGTCTGTTATTGTTTTGCATATGACATCTCGTGAAAAACCATTATTCTATCCTTTTTTTTGTATTTGCTTGATTAACGGATATATTTGCAATAAAAATGGGAGGGCATCGATGCAACATGCAATTAGGCGGGACGAAAGGGATTTCATTGTTGAACCGGGACATGTGGTGTGTGAAAATCACTCTTTGAGGGATGAAATAATTTGGAAAAAAGAAGTTTCAACTCCTGATGGATCGATGATGGCAGTAAGTATATATTATGATTTGTTTACAGCTTTACACCAAACTGGGGGTTAGCCAGGAGAAACTTCAATCTTTGAAAAAAATAACTACCCTAGATCTGCTAATAAGCAAGAGTATTTTGTGCGGAAATGGGGTTTATGGGGAGTCGGGGGGATAAGTAATAATAAGTTCAGTTATATTTAAGTTCTTTTATTCAGAAATATTACATATGTTTTCCATATTAATATTATTTTCCATCTAAATCCAAGGATTTTATTGAGGGCCTTGCGGTCTAGCTCGCTGGCTTGGTGACCTAGTTTGTTGACCTGGTGGCCTTGTTGGGTTGTTTTCCGACGCATACGGTATCAAAAAGGGTCCTAGACCTAGACCTCCTAGACCAGGCGGGAGATGGACGTTATGAAATCGCTGCGGCGCTGGATTATTTGAAGATGGCGGACGAGGATCCTCATTATTCGGAGGTATATTGTTATTATTATTTCTTAGATTACTTGGGCTCGATTCTGTAAAGAATTAATTTTTACTTTTTTGTATAATCGATATGAAATTACATGTGTTAGCTATTTTTATATGATGGATACTAAATGGATATTTTTTGAACAAGCTACAAAACACATATATAATCAGAGTTTAATTGGAAGAATCAGAAATTTTTTTACAGTTGCATAAAAGGGTTGAGAGCAACTACTTAAAAGTTCGTGCAACCAATAATCTTGTGTAAAAATATTCTAGAAATCTAAAAAAAAAAATTAATAAGCCTGAGAAACGAAAGAATTTTAAAATACAATTAAGAGTCTTTAATTATAAGCGATTGAGAAATATATATGATTGATTCAAAAAATATGAATAATTATTAAGAATACTGTCTGTATTGTTAAATCCTGTGGCATTCCTCGATTACGTTTTTTTTTGTATTTTTCTACTTACCAACAGAATGAGGCAGGAAAGCCGCGATTGCAAGAAGTAGCGTTGCGATTACAATCTTCATTTTTTCACCGAAAGATTTCGAAAGCGCGACTAATAGAATTCAAACAAAACTGATGTCTTTTACACTGTCGTTGCAATACGCTTTACTTGATTACGTGGGGATCCGAAATGATTGATGAAATCCGAATGCTTATAAAAACGAGCTGTTTATTCAATCTTGGTTGTTTCAACATTGTTTGTATTTTTCATCATAATATAGTGCTCATTTTACGAGAACTTTGCTTTATGTTACCAAATGTATTTGCTCTCCATAAAAGAATCTTTGTAATGGTAACAATTTAATGTTTGAAATAATAAATTAATATTACAGGTCAACTGATTCGCCTCGAGGGATGGTGTTTTTCAAGTTTTTGCATCAACTAATAGTTATTTGTCTGGGAAAAATTTATCTTTGAAAAAACCTATTTTTCATATACTGTGAAGGACCATAACTTCTTTACTCCCTTGCAAATCTTCAAATTCCGTTGATGAAGAAAGTTTAACCATTACGAAACTCCCTCTATGATGAATCGATTCACAGAATTTCCAACTTTGATCTTAAAACAAATGAAAAAAGTTATAAATATAAATATAAAAATATTTATTATTCCATAGAAATGCTGATAACATACCTTCAAACTGCTGCAGAGCGATGCTGTGATTTCAGAAATAAATTTTCTCAATCTAATATCAAAACAGCAGTTCTTTATGTGAGGCTTCAAATATGTGATTTGATTTATGAACAATCAAAGAATATGTTTCATTGGCATACTTATTTATTGTTTCGAATATTAAAACTTAAGGTTACTGGCTAGTAGAGGTCTCGCACCTCCGAAAGCACCGATGAGGAGAACAATTATTTTAATCGAATATCCTTAATGATGTCGCTGCAGGTGTTCTCTGAAATCTATGTAACTCTCCTTTCTCTTCATTTACTTATCTCTGATGATGTAGTCAGCCAGGGCCGAGAATTTGATCACGAACATTATTCTCTCAAGTTTATCAAGGAGTACGATGTCGGGTCTTGTGTATTGGATGGGGACTATTGTCGAGAAATTGTAGTTCAGTTGGTTCGGCACTCCTTGTTCTCAACAAAAGACCCTTTTCCCCTTGGAGCGTTCGGTAAGGCAGGGCCAACGCCATAAGAGCAACAAAAATGGTGGTGAAACATCCTAAGGCCACATTGTGCCTGTACATATACGTCGTTCCTGCATGAATAGACCAATTCGAGAGTATATGCCATAAGTGCTCAGGGAGCTTAAGACACGCCCTGCACCTATCGTTGGAAACCGCTTGAAGTATTATTCTTCTACGGTATGCTAAGGTGGTAATTACACCGCCCTGATATGCGAAAATGAAACTCTCCGTTCCTGAATTGAGTCAAGATGATTCGAGGGAAGAAAATGTTGACTGATGGAGTAATGCACTGTCCTCACTTCTGATGTTGAGGTTCAGGCCAAGGGTTTCAGCTGCCTGCTCCGCGGCTTTGTAAAGGAACGCACCTTCCGCATTCATTTCGTGATTCCTGACCATTGCCAGGAGAGGATATCTACTGTTCATGATGATATGAGCGATACTTATAATAATTCGATTGAAGAGGCATTGCAGATTCAGGAGTCCGCGTCCGCCTTCACGTCGTGCGATGTATAAGCGCGGAACAGACGAGTTGATATGCAAGCTTTTCTTCATATGCATTATCTTGCGAGTGTGGTTTGTCGCGTCTTTGCAGACACTCCTGTCGATCAGTAGGTTTTTCCGATGGCCTGCTGCGCCTCTTTTTGATCCTCGTTGTTCCTAAATCTCACTCCATACAGGTTCAATTATCCAAAAACTCCTGTTATACATGATATGTATGAAGATCTTATACAACGTGTTCAGACAAGTTATTGGTCTGTAGTTCCTTGGGTTGGACAAGTCGCCTTTCTTTGGCAGGAGTACAGTTCGTCCCAACACCGGCGACTGCGGAATAGGGATCTCTGACTTCAAATATGAGGTATAGATGCGAGCCAGATGTTGGTGTGTAGAAGTGAACTACTTCCATCAAAAGTTCTTAATACAACTGTGCACATGCCAAGTGTGCACGTGTACAGTTGTCCAAGTGCTAACTGAAAACGTGCACATTTTTCCAAATGCAAATCGTGCACGTGCATAGTTGTGTGCACATTTGTCCAAATTCAAATCGCGCACGTGCATAGTTGTCCAAGTGCTAACTGATTACGTACACAGTTGTCCAATTGCAAATCGTGCAAGTGCACAGTTGTTCATATTTCATTTTCAAACCTTGGAAAAGAGATTCACAAGACATTATGTGGTGGACGTGCACAGTTGTCCGTCTGGCCATCGACGTGTACAGGTGGGCACGTGTAAAGATGATAAGTGCAAAAATGTCTAGTACTTATAAAGCAGCCTGCCATAAGGCGCGCCTGCGCCAGGAAGTAGTTCGCTGCGGGCATGTATCTATTGAAATCTGGAACTAGCATTGGTTCTAGATGCAACAGCATCGAATACTGGAAGTTATTGATGTGCTTGAATATTTATAGACAATTTTTCAGAAAAATATCTCTCCTTCTTTGCTTTTAGACATTATATACATAAAATTATTCTCATAAAAGTATACGAGGAAAAGCTAGGCAGAACTACAGTTCGACTGTTCTGATATTGAAGAGTTTCTAAAACGCTTGGCCCAGAAAATGAAAATGGTCAATGCTTCAAAGCGCGAAACAGAATCATCAAAATGTAAATGTTAAGTGAGTGCATGTACGAATCGAAGAAATACCAGAAATTCCTAACAATGTAATTGAGCAAATGGTTTCCGCTTTTTAAAAGATTTAATTTGAACGATAAATTATACAGGACAAAAACTTCGACTTGGCCCTAAATTGAAAGTTTTGTTAAGGACTAGAATTAGTACATGGAATAAAGCTTGTGAATGATTTGGCTGAGAGAGGCGACATGCTTATGGAAGAGTATGCTTGTATGTATGTATGTATGTATGTATGTATGTATATATGTACGTATGTATGTAATTTTATTGCTTGTAAAAGCATTCAATACCTTATAGCAAGAGGGATAGCCATTATACAATATTTTACATAACTATGAACTTATTGTTTGGTTGCACTCATATAGTCAAGTACTCCATTCATTCGTTGATGCAAAAAGAACGCAGTTTACAACAATTGGCTATATACAAATAAATCTTCCTCATCGCAGATCTATCTGGATCCATAAGCAACGTTGATGCATTAGTAAAATCAATAAGATAGTGGGCTCGCAAGGAGCTGTATATATGACACGAGAATAATTAATGATCAATAGTCTCTAGTTCTTGTTTGTTGCATATTGTACATAGTAGGTTTGGATCAAATTTATGAATATTTCTATTACATGATAAAGTGTAAGAACGATTTGTTGCAAACGTAATTGTGCAATCACTCTTGACACTTGAAATTGGCAACGGATTGATAGATAATTCGCTCGCTCATCCGTTAAGGATCTAGGAATCTGAATTTGGATAGATTGTGTTAGCTGATATTTCATCATATCTTCATTTCTCAAAAAATCGATATACGCTTGAAGGATGTCATTTTTACACCTTATCCACTCTTCCGGATCTAGATTATTCATTACGCTATCTCTGCCTATGAGTTCCAATACATTCGCAACCTGAGAGGCCCAGTTATATTTAGATTGAGTCGATTGACAGTTCATCAGTTCTATTTGTTTCAAATAACGAATTTTCGGAAGACGATCGCTCTCCATTTGAAGAATTTTTATAATCCATTTCAAGGTCAAGGATAGCACTCTATAGCCTAATTTCACTCTACCAATCTCGAGCCAGAGAACTGCACTTTTCAAGTTTCTTGGTAGGTGAAGAAGTTTTTTTAAGAAGCCTGATTGAACGACTTCAATATTCTCAAGATATCTTAAACCCCAGATCTGAACAGCATAAAATAAGGTTGATTCGATCATACTTCCAAAAAGTTTAATCTTGGTTCCCCAAGAGTCCGACCTTGACCTTGCAAGGATTGATAAGACAGATGCCGATGCTATTATTGCTTTATAAATTGAATTCTGAGTTGCTTTAAAACCTATTGCTGAGTTTGAGAAATGAGTACTCAAGTAAAGATACTCGTTTACAATTTTAATTTGTTTTCCATTGAATAGCGTAAATTTGGGATCAATCTCTGGACTTCTTCCACCTGTTTCGAATACCACTACATTCGTTTTTTTTTATATTGATTCTTAATCCATTTATCTGACAATATTCGTTTTATGCGTCCAATTTTTTTTGAGGTCTATTTTTGAATAAGCAAATATAACTAGATCATCTGCAGAGTGGTCAGTTGGTCGTGGGGGCTAAGGCATGAGCTTTGGACCCACGGTACTGTCTGGTTGTGGGTTCGATTCCCGCCTCGCACTCTGGAAGAGCTTCGGCGGGCCACGGAGAGTCATGAGCCCGGTACCTCTAGAGTTCTTTAAGTTCTCCAAGTATTAAGTAGCTGTTGCTTTTGGTGGTTCGGAACCCACTGTAAACTGTAGGCCCCCCTCACCCCTGAGTTAGTAGTGAGGTGTGCAAAGGAATAGAGAGAAGGTTATGCCGAGACTCTCAAAACCGTAACAGAGAGAGAGTATAAACAAATATTCCAGAAAACTAGATCATCTGCATACAAGAGCAACAGTAGATCAACATAACCATTAATATCTAAGCCTCGCAGTCCTTTACCTCGCAAGAAACTTTCTAAGTCTGCTAAAATCAGGATAAAGAGTAGTAGACTGAGTATTTCACCTTGTGGTACACTCTCTGTTACTTCTATATAGTCAGATAATCCCTCTTTAGTTTTTACTCGCAAAACAGCCATGTCATACAAACTTTTTAGTATTCAAATTATTTGTTGGACCCACGCCCAAATTAAATAATCTGTTCCAAAGTTTTGTGTGATGTACCGAATTAAATGCTTTTTGCAAAATCTACAAAGATTCCAAAAACCTTCCTTTTATTCAATCTGAGTTGCAGGCTAACAGCCGAAAATAATGTATAAATGTGGTCCAGACAGCCTCTTTTATTTTTAAAGCCTGCTTGACATTCAGGGGTAATTTTGAACTCCTCAGACCACGCCCGAAGCCTATCGCGTATACCTTGAGTAAATGGTTTAGTAATACTATTGATTAGGGCAATCGGACGATAGTTCTGTGGTTCCTGTTTATTTCCCTTCTTATGTAGCATAGTTATAAAAACTCTAGACAACGCTACTGGCGTTGTCTCCTCTACCATGATCTTATTGAACATTTTCTGTATATAACGAATTCAGTTTGGTGGTAAGGATTTTATAAATTCGTTTGTAATTTGGTCCTCACTGAGAGCTTTTCCTGTTTTACAGTTGTTAATACAATTTGCTAGTTCCTGATAATCAATTACGCCATCTTAAAACTCTTGAATGTAAAACTCCACAGTATTTTTTACTATCTACTATTCTTTCCGCCAAATTAGCACAGGATTCAATCATGCCATATCTCTAAGGATAGTGGAGAATCATGAAGTTAGTTTTTAATTCGAAATCTATTTACCGCCTTCCAGAAATCTGTTGCATTTCTGACGTTCGCCAATTCGTTTAGTCCTCTAATTTCGAAATGTTTTTTCTTATTCTTACAAAGTGTCTCATACGAAGATTTATTAAGTACATAATCATCTTTTTCATTATTGCTAGAGTCCCTGCATTCTTTTAGAGCAACATTCAAACTTTTCTTTTCTGAAATGCAATTGTTATCAAGCCATGGTTTAGAACAGTTTCCGGGACCGTTCTTACTTACAGCTTTGACTATGTCTAATTCTACAGCAATTGTTTTAATTGCAGTAATTAAATTTTGAAAATTTTTCCTCAATACTATATAGTTCTAGATTCAGAAGAATGAGTTCCGAGTCTTCAATTTTTTTTGTGAATATTTCATCTGCATCTGCTTTCCATGCAATAAAAGAACTTTTCTCCGCTTTGATTTTCAAACTAGCATCAAGTTTTTTTCACCTTTTATCAAGGATAATAATACCGGAGAATGATCAGAAAAAGTTACTGCATGCAAAACTGAAAAATCAACTATACAATTCAAGCCTAAAATATTTGACCATACAAGATCAATTACACTCGCAGCTTTATGTCTCAGAAATGTATGCTCAGCCGGACGATAATCGCATAAACGGCCATTCACCAAAATGAAACCAATATTTTCCATTAATTCTAAAATCTGCTTACCTCTTTTATTTGTCGTCAAATCAAGTGACCTTCTTCTATGAAACAGAGTAGTACCATCGAATATCTCTTCGTTAAGGCTATTATTTTCCCCAACCCTAGCATTAAAATACCCCCAATATAAAAATTAGCGTTTGGAAATCGTATTTGTATTTAATAAATTTCTGATTCTAATAACCCTAAGCATACTTTCGAGTCTAAATCTGGTTTTAAATATATTAGTCCAATTATAATAAGCCTTTCCTTTATGATAGTTTTTACATAAATCGACCACTCTGATAATGCTACTAAATCGAAATTTATTTTACCTTCTTTCGACAGAATAATGAGGCCTCCACTCGTTCTCCCTGTACTTTTTTCCTTGATAGCATTACTCCAGATTGCATTATAATCATTCCAATGACCTGTAAGCTTTTGCGGTTGATATGTGAGCCATGTTTCCGATATGCAGAGGATATCAGCGTTGACATCAGGGAGATCCTTATCCAAATGTGAGTAAGCATGAATATTACAAAAAATAATATGCAGGTCCATGATGATTGTTTGATTTTCAAGTTTTGTTGAGATATTTTTATTTAAATAATCCGGGGTATAGTTTGTTTTGTCCGGGATGCTGAGATATTTGAAAGCTGTCCGAAAGCTTACTTCTTCTTTGGAGGAGTAAGGATCTTTTGGCTGGGTGAACTCTTGTTTAAAGAATGATCTTAAGTCCCGTTATCCACTGTTGAAGGTGGATTATCCCGGTAAGAAGTGGTGTTCAATGGTTGCATTTCATTGATAGTTATACTTTCTGATAATAAACTAGCAGGAAGTTTTGATATAGAGTTTACTCCAAATTTTTTTCCATCGACGTAGAGCTGATTGTACGATAAGGAGGCCCTAATCCCTTTTCTTTTAGCCCTATTTAAGTAAGGAAGAAGTAACTTCCTCTCTGATTGAACCTTCCTCGAAAAATCATCCGATAATCCGATCCTAGTTCCCTTCAGATTCCTGACATTGGCCAGAAGTATTTTCTTGTCCTTTATTGAGCGAAATTCAACCAGGATTGGACGGGCCTTGTTCAGCAAACCATTTCCTAATCGTTTAACTTCTTCAAAATTATCATTATAGTCTGATACTTTGAGATTGTTTTTTATAACAGAGAGAATTATTTCCTTTGTATCTTTGTTCTCCACTTCTTCTTTTCCAAAGAAGATCAGATTGTTCTTTCTCACCTGTCTTTCAAGGAATTCAATCCTGCAATCTTGATTCTTCATATTCGACTTCATGTTTTTGTTTTCTTCTCTCAGCGCCTTGTTTTCGTTCGTCAGCTGATCGACATTTCCGTGTGATGAGCCGATCGACTGTTCCATTGAGTCGAATCTTCCCATCAAGGCAGAAAACTGCTCAGCCGACATTTGTGTTGCCATCACTCCTAGTAATTTTAATTAGAGTATACAGATGTAGCACTGATCAAGGAAGAAGTCTCCAAGAAAAGCTGACCAACAACAACTTGAAAAAGTTTATTTTTATAGCTTGAGACGATAGTAAACAACACTCATGTCAGACGTATCAGTTTTTTAGCAGGAATATACCCGACAATCCACCACTTAGTCTGTAAACTTTTAACACTATTTTCTGTGAAAATTCACGAAAAATGAGACACACGAAATGACACGCGTCCTCTCTAACTGGCTGCAAAACAGCGCCTCCCTTATGGAAGAGTATAATAAATGGAAATAAGAGCCACACTAGATCTGCTAATAAGCAAAAGCGAAAAGTGGAAATAAGGGAAAGGAAGGGAGCGGAGAATCAGTGAGAAATTTAACTTTAGGTTTTCATTTGGGAATATTACACATGTTTTCCATATTAATATTATTTTTTCCATTTGAATCCAGGAATTTTAGTGCTGGCCTTGCGGCCTAGGTGGCTGGCTTGGTGGCCTCGGTGGTTGGCTTGGTGACCTAGTCGGCTCGTTTTTCGGCGCTAACTGTATATAAACTTGTGCCATACCTCCTGGACCTCCTAGGCATGACATGAAATGCAAGTGATGATATTGCCTCAGCGATGGATTATTCGAAGATGGTGGTCGAGGATTTCCTTTACTTTGGAATGTACCGTAATTTCTATTCCCTTGATTACTTGGTCTGGATTCTGTGAAAAATTGACAATCTTTACCAACTACTTTTGAAAGGACACGCTGTTTATATTTTATTGGAGGAGATAATATTAAAAATAGAAAAATCAATTTTGTGGCCTAACTGTGCGAGATACGAAAAAATGTTTGAATACAAACTTGTTCACTAAGAAGATCTACAAATTTTCAATAGACTGTTTCCTCATGACGTCTGCAGTTTTTGTTTTATCCGTAATAAAAATTTCATATAAGAAAGTTAAGTTTCCAGCAAAATTATATGAGATACGAAGAAAATAATAGAAATGAAAATGATGAAGGCGGGAACTAAAAATAGAGACATCTGTTGGTTGCTGTAGGATGGAGAAATTTCATTAACCAAAGGATGGGCAGGTAGTTACCAAGCGGAAAAGTTATAAAAAGATCGTTGAGAGTGAGTTAGATGAGAGGGAGTCTTTCTGCACACCACGTGGTTCGGTGCTCAGCGATGCGCGAAGAAAAGGTGAAAACCTGAACAGGGTTAGCAGGGAAAATGAGTAGGCAAGTTATACAATGTCCAGCGCAAGTGAAGGTGACGACCTCTAGCTTCAGCAAAAAAAAAAAAAGATAATCAAGAGAGTCCGGGAAAAATCGTGGTAAAAAGTCCATTCAAGAAGAGCAACAGAACGCGTAAACCACCCACAATAATTGAAGGGCAGTTGAACAGTGATACCCTGGGGATTCCGATATCGGAAACCAGGGGGCTGAGGCAGGAAAAAGGGCTACGAGGGAGGATGAAAGGGTTGGAGGAGAAGAATGGGAGAAAGAGATGAAGGATCTGAGGGAGGAAGTAGGAGGAGTAGAGTGAGGTGGCAGTGTCAGCAAGGAAAAAAAGAGGATGAAATAAAACGGATGGAAGAGGATATGAGAGTATGGGAGGAAAGGGCAGACGAAGATTCGAGAAGGCAGATGCTAGATTAGTTATAGAAGATGTTGGCTGAGTGGAAGGAGAGCAGAAAGGTGTCTGGGACAAGGCTGGAAACATGATTGAAGAAGAAGTGGAGGGTGTAGGAATAAGGAGGAAGAAGTAGTGGCGAGGAGAAGGATGAGGGCAATAGAGTTGGGAATGGAGATGAGAGAAAAAGAGGATAGAAGAGGAGAAGAACAGAAGAGAGAGGAAGTGTTGCTTCAAAGCATATGAGGATTTCAGGGCAGGGTAGTGAAATCGAGGCTCAAGAGGAAGAAGGGTATTAAAGTAATGGTTGTAGATTAAGAGAGTATTAGGCGGGATTTCATTGCGAAGAAAGGAAGGGAAAGGGGTCTCTACAGGTATGGGGAAAGTTTTGAATGAAAATCGAAAGATACGGTTATGGATAAGGAGGGGGAGATTTCGAGAGGCTGCATGGCGGATAGAGGGTGGGCGCTTGCCAGTGGTACGATGACAGGGGACGAAAAGGGAGAGTAAAACGTATGTGAAAACGTATGTGAGTGAGGTGGAAGCATCGGTGATAGACTATGAGGTTATGAATATGCATCGGTATGATGAGATGGAGAGATTTGCAGTAGAAGAAATGATAGAAGCAGACAATCAGCCTCTTACCTTGTGCAAAAGAGGTGAGGGCTGTGAAAAGCAAGGAGGAGAAGAAGTATCAGAAGCAGCAATGTAAAGTGAGTTTGGAAGGAAAGTTGGTGTAAGAGATATGGGAGGATCTGAAAGTGAAAGTGGTATGTGCAGAAGAAAAGTTTTCGAAAGAAGAAGAAAGTTATGGTGAAATCGTGATGGGATAGGGAATGTAAAAAGATTAAGGGAAGGATTAGACTAAGGGAACCGCGAAGAGAGAGAGAGAGCAGTACGTAGAGATGAGGAAGGAGTTCAAGTTCAAGTGAAAAAGAAGAGAGCAAGAGAGAGAGGAAGAGATAGAGGGGGAGGATCTGCAAGAGGAGTTTCAAAGTATTAAGATCAAGGGGGAAGTGTGGAGGACAAAAATTAGGTTCTAAAAGCGTAGAGAGGGTATGAGTTAGACCATTGGAAGTATGGAATAGAGGGCGTTTTCCAAAGGATCATTCCGGAGCTTAGATGAACGGAAGAGAGATGAGGGGAGTAGAAGAAAGGAACAAGAAAGGAAAGAGAAAAAAAGTTAGGTGACGAGGAGATAAGAGTTACAAAGGAGGAAATTAAGAAGGTCGAAGGCAGCAAGTTGGACATGATGCTGTACGAAGCATGGATTTCCGACACACCAGCGGCTAGAGACAGGCTAGAAGAGGTACACAAGTAGAAGAGGAAGGGTGTAGGATTTCCAGGAGAGTTGATGCAGGGGCTGATAGTACTGCTGTATAAGAAGGAGGATAGAGATAGTCAGGAAAATTATAGAGGAATCACTCTAATGAAGCGGCGTACTAAGTGTACGCATTGGCGGAGAGGCTATGTAATGATGTCGAAGGGGGAGGCATATTGCTGGAGATTCAGGCGGAAATCAGAGCGGGTAGGAGCACTATAGACAATATTTATATTATGCAGCATATTATGTACGCGTTTTTCGTAGATCTGGAAGGCGCTTTCCCATCAGTGGATATGGGGAGGTTGTGAAGGCAATGGGAAAAAGGGGAGTAGGGTCTGAATGAAAGGTGTTTGAAGAGACGAAAGATAGGGTGAAAGGATACAATTTCAGAGGGTTTCTTGATGGATGGGGGTTTGAGGCAGGGATGTCTACTTAGCCCAATGCTTTTCGCGATTTTATTCGCTGACATGGAGAGGGAGCTATCGGAAGAAGTGGTAGGAGAAATGAGGGTAGGAGGTATTAGAATTTGGTCACTTGGGAATTAAAAGAGATGATAAAGAGGTTGAGAAGGTACCTGGAAAGAAGCTGGTTAGATTTAATTGCGGAAAAGTCCAACGTCATGGTGTTCAGGAAAGGAGGTTGAAAGAAGTATTGGTAGAAGAAGGAGAAGAGGAGGGAAGATGGAAAGATGGAGGATGAGAGAGAAAGGTATTTTTGAAAAAATGGTCTGCATGGGGATGAGGTGAGAAGAAGTCACGAGGAGGGAAGAAATGTATATGAGATTGTCAAAAGGAATGGCATGGAGAAAGAGGAGGCAGAAGGGATGGAGAGGATAAGAGGGTCAAGGTATACTGAGAAAATGTGTAAGAAATGAGAGAAAGGAACCCAGGAGTTAATAGCGAGGATGAGATGTGGAAGCATGGAAGGCTTTAATAGGTTCTGGCTTCCGTAGGAGAATAGAAGGTGCGAATCGTGTGCAAAGGGGTATGCAACGGTGGGATACTGGTTAAAAGAATGCAAGGAGGTGGAAAAGAGGAGAAAGAGCACTCTCTTCAAATTATCGTATCCACAAAAAAGTGTAACATCCACAAATCCACACAAACAGAGAACTTTTATTCCTAAAAACCTTAGGAATTTATAATCGTAACAACGAGTCTTCAATTCTGATTGATTGCAAAATATATGAAATCGATTAAAAAAATATGAATAATCAATAAGACTGTCCGTATTGATGAAACCTGTATTATTCTTCAACAATATTTTTATGTTTTTTTGCACTTACCTTCAGAATGAGGCAGTAAAGTCTGGAGTGAGTTAGAAGGAGATTTCTTTGCTGCAGAAGAGGGAGAAATACTGCCAAGAGAGTCTAGGAAAAAGGGAAGTAAAGAGTTTATTTAAAGAGCGGTAGAACTCATAGGATAACCATAAAAACGGAGGGGCAGTTAGATAGCGATACACTGGGGCTGTTGATAGTAGAAATCAGTGAACTAAGGCAAGGCGTTGGAGGAGACTAAACAGCAGTTGGAGGGTATCAGAGATGACGTAAGTATTAAAGATGAGAAATAGGAAAATGATATTGAAGATTTGAGGGGGAAATCAGAAGGATAAGAGAAAGTGCTAGTGTCGGTTTGGAAGGAGAAATATGATAAAAGTGTAACAGGTGGAAGAGGAGAATGAGGTATGGAAGAGAACGATAGAAAACAGATTCGAGCAGGTGGAGGGTAAATCAGATATAAAACGTGGAAGTGAGTTGGATGGGGAGCGGGAAGTTGCGTTGGAGATGGAACAGAAAATAATAAAAGAGAAAGTGAGAAGGCGTAGAAATAAGAAGGAGCAGGTGGTGGTAAGAGAAAGGATAAGGGGAATGTAATTGAGAATAGAACAAAAAGAAAAGGCGGATTGGATAAATAATATCAAGATCAATGATGTGACATCGGAATGGAAATATCGATGTCATCAAATATCGACATCGAGAATGGTCGACATTAATGCCATCGATGTACCGAAACGGAAAGATCGATTTTTCCGATATTTATTGACAAATAAATACCTACCGTTGCTGTTCTATTAATGATAAGCTAAATAGTCTACCAAGTTACCGATGCCGATGCCAACAGAAGAGACCAATCAAAACAAAACTTCAAAAATTTCGAAGTCTTAGGGATTATTAAGGGGTAAAACACAAACATCAATTCCAGACATCGGAAGCGAAATATCGATATCGATGTCCCATCACTAATCAAGATAAGGGGTCGGATATTAGGGAGTGGTAGAGGCTGTAAATAAAATTGTCTCATACCTCTTATATCTCCTCGACCAGGCATGAAATTTACGTGTTGATGTTGCCCCGGCGATGGATCATTCAAAGATGTTGAACGAAGATTTTCATTATTTTGGAATGTACCGTAATTTCTATTACCTTGATTACTTGGCCTGGATTCTGTGAAAAAATTGAGATTTTTTAACTTTTTAGATATACGATTGCAAACTACATGTAATAGCAATTTTAATAGTTTTGAATGATAAATGGTTATTTTTTGCACAAACAACAAAACGTGGACACAGAGATTACTGTTTAGCGAAAATAGCACGGGGAGTTGTCGTTTGTTTTTCGCATGCGCGTAATGTGCCATAATCGTACGAATCAGTGGAAAAAAGGACGAGAAGGGATCATGCACAGTAAGCACTGAACGCTTGTTGTCAATACCAAAATCGCACAGGGCCCGTGCAATGCAGGACCTTTTCACTCAATGTTAAAATTATGCAGAAGGTTAGTGTAGGATAGGTGATCAGGCTATCCTGACGATGATAACCACCATTGACGCTGACTCTAAAAAGAATGTTTTTGGTAGTTATTTCTACTTCCGGCGTTTCGTCCTAGATTCGCTTGTGAGGAACTCGTCAGTGTGGTCAAGCGAATCCTGCCACAGAGACCTTGAGTGAATTCGATGTTCGGTCCCCCATCCGCTTGCTAGCTGAGTCGACTGCTGCTTGACTTGCGCGATCGGAGTACGTTGATGCTCTGCTATGCTGGTACTGGAGCCGCTGCAGGTTGGTGTAATTTTGACGCTGTGGTATTGCATACCCGGGCCCTACAGTACTCCCCCCCCCCCCACCATAAGTGCAATTTGAGTGAAAGAGACCTCGGATTCTTGAGAGTGAAATCAACTCGATGATTTATACCGTATTTAAGAAGAAGATGGAGGTCAGCTTTTTACATGAGTGAATGGTTTTCGAAGCTAAACGAATGTTGGCTAAATTCTGATTTCGAAACTCCATATGCAACTATCAATAAACTGAAGTATACTCAACGGAGTGTAAAAAAAGTCGAAGTTTGCTGTATTCGAACGAAGAAAAGGAGAGTGGACAAGCTTCTAAATCAACCTGGATTCCTGAACGAAGTTAAATACAATATCGCAGATGTTTCAGGTAGGTCCAAACTTATTACAGTGAAGAACATTTCAGAGAAATCGAACTCAAATGCACGCAAAGAAATGGTTTGGTTGCTCTAACTGAACTGAGTTCGGTTGGCACTATTTCGGTTACATGAACCTAACGAAGGTTTGTCGCAACCGAACCGGTACG
>WSXT02011077.1:0-46351 GCA_011762715.2 Neuroterus valhalla | reverse complement strand
ATTAGAAAATGCCGTTTCGAAGTCAGTAATAGGACCGGTATTTGGTGGACGATAGACTGTCGAAAGCATGATATTGGGAGCATTGGGTACTTTAATTCCGACTATAAGTTGGGCAGCGTTGGGCGCGATGAGTTCTTCGATGGGTGGCTGTCCGGAAATATTGCGTGCTGTTGGCATGCTGTTGGTTTGAATTTCCTCGAAAAATCGGTAATTCAACTTTTGGTCGCACAAAGAATGATGAGCATAGAAAGTCTCATTTTTTGGTCAAACTATGCAATATACGGAAGAATATAAAAAAGAAAATTGTGCAACCAGTGAAGATCTACAAATCTGTTATGAACCCTTCTTGATAGGACAAGCAGTTTTTATTGTATCCATAAGAACTAAATTGAAAATGAAAACTTGAATTTTTGGACTAGCTAAGAGAAGGCAAACCGAAGAAAGTTCTCACCAATAAAAAGATCAAAGAGTGTGTTATTTATAGTTTTTGAACAGGATTCGTAGTTTTCATTCTAGTCTGTAAAAAAAACCTTTGTAAATGAAATAATAAAATTTTCGAAAGAAACGACGTAGGATAAGCCAGAAAATCAAACAACAAAAGTTGTTCAGTGAAAAAAGATCTGCAAATTTGTTATCGACCGATTTCGTATTCGTAACAATCAATCTACCGTTAACGCGTAGTTTCTGTTTCAATCATGAAATAATACTTAAAAATTAGAAGCTTTTAATATCTGGAGGAACAACACAACCTTTGAAAGAAATGTAGCAACAAAAGATCTTTACACATAAATGAGCTACAAATTTGTTTCAGTACGTGTAGCTTTTGTTTGATCCGTAAAAATAATTTTGAAAATAGGAAAACTAAGTTTTCTGAGAAACAAAACGAGGTACGAGGTACATAATGTAATATAATATACATTTAATATATACGGGTTGAAGATAATATTGAGAAGTTCGCGTTTTGGACAAATTTTTATCGAGTGCGCTGCACAAGATACGCGATGAGAATGTAGTCGGTAAAGCCGAAAAAGATTAAACAAAAATGAATTCACAATCAGAAAATTACAGTAGTCGAAGTTTTGCTTTTCAGTTTTAAAAGCAGTATACACTTATGTGGGAAAATACATATTCGAGCGCATGCGAAGTGAATAAATTATCGAGTGTCAAGCGCGAGATCTGACTGACGCGCATCCTAGGTGCGCTCAAACTTGCGAGCAAAGTTAGCCGTGCGCGCAGCGCCCGATGAGAATGCGCCCACGCAGTGAAGAGATTTTCGATTAAGCAATTTGGAGCGAATTTTGTATTAGTTTCAAAATGATGGCAATTTATTTATTTTTACATTTCTATGAGCTAACAATCCTAAAAGCAATTAGTTGGAATTAAAATTGTGTGGTAAACACAATCTAAGGTAGAAGCCTTTATCCGGACTACTTACAGTTTCTATGCTAATCCACGTATCAAATTGAGCAGTTCAAGACATGCTTAGAGACTTGGAGATTAAAGATGCTCTTCATGAAACCTAATATGAAAATGATGAAGAGGAAGATGAAGGAAGAACAGGGGGGAACGTCGATGATGAGGGAGATGAAGATCAAAGTGCTGACTCTGAAATGACATTCGAAACAATGTCTGAGACGTATGAGAGGTCGACCAAATCAATCAACACGAAGCATCCTAAAGTGTTTAAACAAATGTTGTCGTTTTTCAGTGGTGGAGACGAAATACAGATGTATTTACTACATTAGGTCATATGGCACGAGATCTCCCGACTATTAAGGAAAGGTTACCATCATCCAAATCTGCATTCCATGAGCTGGTTTGATTTTCAAAAATATCGAAAACTACTCCTCGACTACTACTCGACTTTGCATCTGCTTTAATCAATAGGTCAACTAAAATTCAACTTCTACTTTACTATGCAGAATATATAGGAGCAAGTTTTTATGACCCATCTCGGATTTCGATTTTGTTTGAAATATACAATTTATAATTTTAATTCCAGCTAGGACTCTATAACCCTGTTCTGAGTTACAATTCAAATTGAAAGTATTTAAAATAACCTTACTCAAACAAAATTATTATTTAAGGATTCATTCATTTAAAAAATAGAAAACCCGCTGAATCTAAACTTTTTAATTGATTATATGACAGGCTGTAACATGCTGTTGATGAAGGTGAAAAGATCAAACAATTTTTCTACTATCCGGGATCACTTTTATCGATGAATTCAAACTGGATTTGTCAAGAGTCTAAAAAGACGTCATTGTTCTTGTCGATCATTCTAGTTTTACAAAATTTTTGTGATATATCCAGTATGTAATAATCATCTCTCCCAATCACTATCACATGTTCCCAACTTAAACTGTTTGAATTATCGCTCATAGCTTTCTCAGTTCAGTTACATATTCACACCCATACACTGATCACTTGCATGTTGAATTTTATATTTTTGAAACTTTAAATCTAAAAATTCTAACACCCAGTAAAGGATATTATTCTCTAGCTGAAATTCAAATTTAAAAAATCCTTTACACCTACATCCAGAAATCTCAATCATAAGTTGGATTTTTGGAAGGCAAAAAATCAAAATATGTGCACTATTCTCTAGAAGATCAGCATAAGATATAGAATTCCGCATCATTGCTAGGGATCACCGAAGTCCGCACTTCTCGGTAGTATGGGACTTTCGATGTTAATGGTGATGGAGGAATGTTGTTTCCATCCACTACTCACTAAAAACCAACCATCTTCTTCATTGCATGATTCCCTTCGGAATCGCTTCCACATTACTTCAAAGGGTGCCATTTTCTTGCCCATCTTAGGCATCTGCTGGTCTCTTTTTTTTTGGAGTCGTTGTCATATCCCAGCCAAGATATTAGGCATCGTCCTCGGCAGCACTTCAGAAACGTACTCGAGATGGCCAGCCTCCGAACATCTTGATTGGGTGCGGCTGGGTGGTCTGCCTCCGTAACTACTAACTCTCCTTGCTAGGGCTCCTTCTGGTTCATTGCATCGTCATTTAATAAGGTATCATAACCCAAACGGGATGTACGCATCGTCCTCATTAGCGCAGACGGTAGCATTTGTGCAGCAGGCTCGTCGGCCTTCGACATCCTGGCTGGGTATGATTGGGCTCTCCTCCTATGGCTGTTGCTACGCCGCGTTCGTTTCCCTCTTCTTCTGCCTGAGATGCGTTTCGCTGTAGGCAGCTACCGCCTTCCAGTTCTCCTCACTCCTCAGCACACCCAGCATTAGATTTGCGAAGGGGAGATTTTCCACAGCCATTTCCAGTCCCTCTTTGAGTTCGGTCCATCTTTCGCAGTGAAAGAAAGTTGTGCTCTGCATCATCCTTGTCGAAGCCGCAGCAGACACACATCGCACTCTGCACCTTCTCCATCCTGAAGAGGTAGGCTCGGAGATGACCGTGCCCAAAGAGGAATTACGTCAGCTTCCTTGCAAGCGCCTTTGCGTTCCAGCTCTGGCCCCAGCTGCCGCAGTCTCCTTTGGCGCTGTGGGATCTCTCCCGAAGACAGATTGCCTCTCCAGGGCAAACAAGTCTATAGGTGTTTCTCCCGCAAATACGAAGGCCGCGGGCTCTGATACCGTGCGATAAGAGCACGGAATCCTGAGGGCTCCTCTGTGCTGCACCGCAGCCAGCTTCTTCCTATACGTCAGAGTTTTGACAGCATCCGCCCATATCTCACTCCCGTAGAGGAGTATGGAGTGTAAACTTGGTTACTGTCATCAGGAAACGCCTCTTGCTAGGCTTTGGTAGGGTGATATCGACCATAAGCCTGCTCAGTGCAGTTGTGACGGCAGCTGCCTTATCCGTTACCCTATGGATGTGTTCCCGGAATGTCAGCTTCGAGTCGATCATTATTCCGATGTCAATTATCCTGGGAATATGCTTCATAGTAACTTGTACTAACTCCGTTTTGTGAGTTTGCACTTTCTCTACGCCGTGATCCCTCCTGCCGTGATCTGCTTCGTCTTTTTTCCTTCTGATGTTTTGTACGTCAACGTCCGGTCCTTGAGGTTGCTTTTCAGCATCCGCATGATGTACTCTGAGACCTTGAACCTCTTCAAGGCTTCTATCATGTACTCTGTACCGAGTTGATGGTTGCCACTACCTCTCGTACTGCATGGGCTGTGGAGCATCCCTTCCTGAATCTGTATTGCTTCGCCGGAAGATCTTCAGCTGCATAATAGCCGCCGAAGAGCAGGACTTTAGTAGCTTCTCTAGAAGTTTCCCTTCTTTATTCAGCATACAGAGGTGGCGATATGCTCCTGGGGTGACTAGGAGTATTAGAAAATGATTCTGATGTCAAATTATTCAGAAGCAATTCAATCTGATATTTCTTGTGTGTTTGTCAAATTTTTTCGAAGATGTATTCAACGCCGATTTCAATAATGAAACTGAAATCTCAATTCTACTGTGTATCAAAACCTCCAAAAATCAAGCGAGCTGTCAATATTGGAGACTCATAATTTTTGGCTGTTTTTCCCCGACATATCTCGAGTTCTGAGATTCCAGTTGGAAAATTTCGAGACAGGCCAACTTCTCAACGTATCTAGTAATGCTGCATTCCTGATATCGATATTTCCTTGTCAAAAAAATCAGAAAGATTTTGATTTTCAAGATCAGTGGACTCAAGAAAGTTCTTGTAAAATGTTAAATGAAAATTTGCATACTTCAGAATTTATGTCAGACAAGTCATTGCAAACTTAAGTTCTAGAAAAAATAAGGTCAAAAATTTGCATCAACAAATAACGAATAACATCTTTGTTAATATCCTCCTTCCAAATAAATTTCTTACCTTACCTATAAGAATATGAAAATAGGTTGAAGTCCAAGATTTTTTACGTCCAGGAATAATAAGACCATTTTTCGAGTAGTAGGAAAATTGATAAAAAATATTTTCCCCAATATTATTCAGCCAAATTTAAATTATTATTCAAAATTTAAAACAGATAGTCAAATAATATTAATACTGGAGTTCTTTGTAAATTTGTAATAAATTGATTCGGAATTTAGCGAATTGCCATGAAAACTATGTGCTTCTGTTTTCTCTTGTCTTAGAAATTCTTGTACAAGATCATGAATTATCAAATTATTTTATTCAAGGCAACTTTATTCATTGATTTGTTTAGGCACAATACTTCGATAATACTAATACTCTGATGTAAGTCAATCAATTCACAAGTTTTTGTCCTTGGCACTGGGGAAACGTATAAGGAATTACAGCTGATGGAAGTACTACTTTCTAAATTCCAAGACACATATTCTATCTTTTGATTTATCAGAAAATTTCGAAAATCGACTAAATCGTCGCCAGCGCCGTAGCGAAGTTCTCGGGGGACCTCGTGCAAGATTTCTTGGGGCCCTTGAAAATGAATTTTTAGAGAAAAAAGGTGATTTCGAAGCCTTTTCACCAGGAAAAAGTATGAGGAATCATAGCTGATGAAAGTGCTACTTTCTAAATTCCAAAACACATATTCTAATTTTCAATTTATCAGAAAATTTCGGAAATTGACTAAATTGTCGACAGCGCCGTAGCGAGGGTCTCGAGGGCCCTCGTGCAATATTTCTTAAGGGGCCCTTGAAAATGGATATTTAGAAAAAAAGTGATTTCGAAGTCTTTTCGGAGTCCATTAAAAAAAAGTTCAAAGGTCGTGAGAGATTAAGAACAGCTTACACTTTGGTTTAAGGAATTTCCTAAATTTCTTAAGGCCGGGGGCCCTGGTGCGCCGCACCACCTGCACATGCCTAGTTACAAATTCTTATTCAGGCTCAGTAATTTGATAGTCGTGAGACTAGCGCTCAAGCACGCTTTGAGTGAGTCTGTATTAATGCAGACTATTCATCAAGTTCTTCATCCGACGAGTGTGACAGTGAATCCCCGTTATCTTGGTCTGGCTCTGATTCTCGTGACGTTTTTTTCTCCATTGGTTCTTCCCCACTCGCAGCTCCACGGCAATGATCCGCAACTTGCACTTCTTCAACATTTGGGCGCGTCGACGTCTGTTCGCACGGGGCCTGCTAATTCGTTGGGAAGACGTCTTAGAAAAGGGACTTTTGACAGAGAAAAGAGGAGAGCTTGCGAAGGAATATTAATGCCCATCTAACTATGCTTGCATTGAAGCTCCGAAAATCAATGCAGAGCTCAAGAATTTCGTACAAGCTCCGGTTATCGACGCATGAATGGTCAATATTCTGAGTGAGACTTGTAGGGTATTTCTTGATTTACAATGAGATAAGCCGCTTACAAGGCGCTCTTTGATTCTGATGAAACTCGGGCAACCTCTCAAGGACAATGTCAACTCGACCATTATCGATGATTTTTCGATCAGCAACGAGGTAGAGGAAAAAACCAAGACCGCACAATTACTTGAAAAATCAGACAAAGAATTAATTTTGATAAACGAATATTTTACCCCAAAAAACTCCAAGGATCCGCTCCGTCAACCGCCAAACAAGTTAAACAAGTTGGAATCCCAGAGCGGGCAACATCTGAAATCTTCGTCGAAAAACTCATACCATCCGATATCGCAGATTAACAAGCGGAAAGATCGACACCCTCCACGTTCGAGTCACCACCATCACCACTCGCAAGAGAAGAAGTCTTAAGTGGAGTAAGTACTACAGCAGGGTTGTCTAACGCAAGGCTGGGGGGCTTCTCCTTTCTTCCCCTTCTCCGAGCGCTTCATCGAGAATTCTTCTCTCGTTTCCCTTCTCGACATCGTGCTCACCGCATGAACGCATTCAAGATGGTAAGAGAGAGGATTGACGAGTAACAGTCATTTACACCAATGCTCACGCGTTGGTCACCTCTGTACTACAGCTGGTAGACTGATACTTTTTTACCCCATTTGGCAATATTTTGTCCTATAACATTATTATTTTAGATTGAATCAGAGGTTATAAAATTCGGTTCAAGACGAGCATTTTCCAACGAGTTGTTCCTTCAGAGCCTAATTGGTCTATGATTGGGGAAGATCAAATCAGTGAGAAAATTACAAAATTTATAGAAATAGGCGCGATCAAGGAATGTAATTTCGTTGAAAATCAATTTGTTCCAAAAGTTTTTCTTTGAACTAAGCCGGATGGCTCATGCCGAATAATTTTGAATTCAAAGGAACTGAATAAATTCATAGATACCGAACGTTTCAAACGTGAGGATATAAAAACCGTTAAAACTTCAGTCCACCAAAGTTTCTTGAAAAATTAGGTTTCCGCATTAATTATGACAAAAGTCAAGTAATACCTTCGATGCATTGCCAATATCTCGGACTCATTATCAACAATTAAGATCTGTTAATTGTTAAAGCCAAAAGGAAATCCAATTTTATTTCTCAGTGCCGTCGTTGCCTTGAATATTTGCACACCGCAAATTACTGCCATGCCTCTTGGTCTTGCGCTTTTTGCGGACGTAGTCACGCCACTGCCTCTTGCACCATCAGGGATTTTAGTCCTTAGGCGCACAAAACGCCAAGGTCTGCTGAGAATTCTTCAACATCTGACGGCAACCTGTAAGCTAAAAACACCCTGCATGATCAAAAACAGGTGGCAGAAGCATCGCTGCCAGGGTCTGCAGGAATCAAGGACCAGCTTTGGGGGTGGGTGGTCACCATCGTCTCAGGAGGTGGTCACTTGTCGACCTCAGCCACCACTGTTAGATGACCATCCTTTCTGTCCCCTCAGCATCTGGAGGAACTCGAACGCCCAGGTCACCGAATGTTTAGAATAAGGGCATCATATGTCAGAAAAGTATTCGTAGTTTAAATTAAACCTTCAGTTTTGAAAATTGTTCAGAGTTTGAAATGCCTAAGTATACTCTTAGCAAACTTTGCAGTTTCAAAATCAATGACCATAGAAGTATTTCGATGCATTTCTGACATAATTTTGATTTCAAATGATGATTCTTCTAGTTTTAAGTATGGCTTGATAATTTCATCATTGATTTCGAATAACATTTTCGAATAGAATCGCAAAATATTTTAAAATCTACTCATGGAAAGGATATTTGCCATGATCTGATAGCTGAATGTTTATGGCGATGTTTAGCACTTTTGTTGATAAAGAAATGGTGTTAGAGATGAAAGGTGGAAACGAAAGGGTGAAAATTATTAACAGTCTCCTAAAATAATTAACGAATCTTAGAAGAAATCGTTCTAATGAAACACTATTAAAATTCTTTTGAAAAAACTGCTGCTTTTTTATCATTTTAAATTTTCGAAATATTCATTGTTTGAAGATATGGAAAATGACTTCAATATTTCGTTTCTGTACACAGATTGCAATCTTCAATGATTCTTGGGGTTCAAAAAGGGATTCAATTCAGCAAATATGGAGAATTTCAAGATCTAAGATCAATCATCTTCCTTCCTCTACTCGTTTTTTATATTTCTTCAAATCATTTGATTTCGCCATACGTTTTTTCCAAGGCATATCATTTCACCCTATCATTGTGTGCATTATGATATGTGAGAGAGAAGAAGACAACAGAGAAATTATGACAATCTTTATTTAACAAAGTGGAATCTTGGATTATTCTGAAGGTTTCAAGTAAATTAAGCAAGTAAGTGGGGAGAAGTTTGAGATATGACATCAATAATTTCTGCCCTATCATTTCAATTTTGGAGAATAAATAAAGCGTGTCCTTCTCTAGAAGTGATAGATGTTCGTATATATAGCAGTCGTATACCAAGTCACTCATCATACAAAATCCTTCAAGTAATCAGTTTAGTCTTTCATAGCCTCTGTTATTCCTTGAGATCTCGGAAATTGTTTTTTCCTTCAGTTTGGTTCAAACTTATTCATCCAAACTGTCATTCTTTGTCAGAAGAATGAAGCTCATAGCGGCCGCAACGCTCCTCACAATCCTGGGGCTCGTTTTCTTCGATTGTAAGTGTAATATATGATTTTATTCGAGGTATCAGATGGATAAGGATAATAATAGGGATGAGGATACTCCTTTCTTATCTTTCTCGATTATATAGCTCCTTCTCCGAGCAGTCCGAAATAAGACACATTCTTCAACTAAATGTGCAGTAAAGTATGAAAGAAGAAAGGAGGATCAGAGACAGCTGTCGATTTTTTACAATTTCAATCCACTAGAAGTTATGAAATGCTTTTTCTTGAGCTTTTAAACATAAAAAATTAATGAAATATGTGAGTTTTTTGAGTCTGCTAAAATGTGCTCAGGTTAAAAAAAGAGTGAAACAGTAAATTACACTTCGAGCAGTCTTAGGCATGCTTTTACAGAGCGAGGTCAATGTTTGTAGGACGAGTCAAAAACACCGCACCTTCGGCGGAGCGAGGTTTTTCGACTCGTCCTGCAAACATCGATCTCCTTCTGTGAAGACGTGTGTAATGCTGCGAGAAGTGTACGATATTTTATTCGATATCACCATGTTATTAGCCTATGCGTCTTCTTTGAAACAATTCCCATATTTTCTCTAAGGTATCAAAAATTACATATTTGTTGAAAATCTATCTTTTTTGTTTTTCATGTTCATTTTTTTTGTAGCAAAATCAAGTGTAAATGGACATCCACCTAGCCGACAGCTGACTGTGACGATGAAGGATCGCTCTGTCTATAAGGGACATCTTCGAGGCTATGGAGTTAGACAAGTACCTCTTTGGATGCAGAAGGACCAACCGCATTCGGAGGAAGTTCGATATTTCGCACTACTACCTAACGATCATTATGAATACGGTTTCTACGACTTTGTCGGACAAGAAGGTCATAAAGTCGCTATCCATGATCCAGATGAAGTTGAGATAAATACAGCAGATATGATCTATTATGGTAGAAACTTCATTGAATACAATGTGAGCAAGCATGATCATAGAAGTGGAACGCGGGATGAAGAAGCCAAGTTGCCTTTTGCTGATCATATCTATCTAACGATACCAAGCCCAAATGGCAAGGTGTGGACCACAAACCTTTTCGGGCAGTACATTCCGATGTTTTAATACAAAATAAGGTGATACTTTGAGCATAATTTCATAATACTTCACTCGAATTTTCTACTTAAATTCCAACACAATAAGTTCACTAGAAAACAATGTATGATGTTGACAACTATAATTGTGAAAATTGAGGAGACAGATTGGAATATTTTACAATACCATTAGGTCAAATTCAAGAATACGCATATATTAAAATTTCCTTCTTTCAAAATTCAAAAACCTAATATGTCGATTATTTTCCAGGCAACTGTGACGATCAGGGACTAATATCAGTATATGCTTACACAAAGTGAGGTTGAGACGCCGCCGCGCCCCTACTGATGACGATAAAGGTGTTCCTACCTTCGGAAGAATTTAGTTTTTTTATTAGTTTTTAAAATCAGAGTGTATTCATTTCCACTAAAACCTTGAGGATGAATAAAGATCACAGTATGCAGAAGAATAATGATAATCATTCCCCTTGTATTTTTATGTCTCACGTATGAATATGCAAAGAAAGATAAAGAATTTGTGTGCTGTGCCTCTTGCGCTCCTCACCGGAAACTTAGAGCCCGTTTTCGGCGTGCGTTTTTGGATATCGTGCTTTGTGCTCGTTACTGTATTCATCTGGCGTTTTGAGACCCGAAAAAGAGGTTTTTGCGAATGTGTCTGTCTGTCGGTATACAGCTGTATTGGGTATGGGTGTACGTATGCATGTATCAGAAAATGAAGGCCGAGTTCGTGAGCCAGATATTTAGGATGTAATTGTTAAAAGTCAGAGTATTTTGAAAACTTTTGCGACCATTGTCTTCCACACTTGGAAATTTTAAGAACGGTTTTCTGTAGTTCTTGGTGAGTAGAACATTTTGTTCAAATTTTTTTTTTTCGATGCAAAAAAATGATCAGAGTTAGAGCATTTTCAAAATTTTCTCCAAGAATCGAGCAAGCTGGTAAAATTTGAGAATCTCGTATTTTTTGGCGGTTTTTGCCCGACATGTCTTGAGTTCCGAGAATCAAGGTGAAAAATTTCGAGACAGGACAACTTCCCAACGAATCCAGTAATGCTGCATATCCGATATGGATGTTTTCTTGTCTTAGCTTGCCCGAATGCATCACTTATTAAAACCAACATTGATGATCCAAAGGGACTTACTTACAAACTGGACCCCCATTTACTAACCCTGGAAACGTGTAATAAAACAACATAATCCAATTCTATAATTCGTTTGAAATTCGTGATGTCTTCAGATTGATGAACACCCTTATGAAACCCCTCCTTCCCCACCCAGAGAGTCTCGGATCTCAGAATTTTGATATAAACCAGTAATGTCGGATTTTCCACACAACTGATACCCCTCATTGAGATAATAATGTTTCCTGGAAAAATCAGAAAGGTTTTGACTTCTAGGATCAGTGGACTCGAAAAAGTTTTTAAAAAATAATAAATGAAAATTTGTATCCTTCCGAATTTCTGTCAGGAAAGTCATCGCTTATTTTAGTTCTAGAAAAAATCAGGTTCGGAATCTGCATCAACATATAACAAATAACAAGTTTGTTGATATAATTCTTCCTAAGAAGTTTACTAGCTTTTCTTATAAGAATATAAAAAGATGTTGAAGTCCAAGATTTTTTACGTCCAGGAATAATAATACGATTTTTCGAGTAGTAGGAAAATTTTTAGAAATTATCCTCCTCAATCTCCTGCGGCACATCCAGACTTTTCATTTGTAATAAATTTTCACAATGTTGTAACGTTCCGGTGGCAACAACATTTCGAATATTTCTTACGAATAATAAGTCTGTATGTCCCTATCGAAATCCCAAAACCGGAAAAACACGTCTTATGAGCAACCATGAAAAAAAAATGGCATGTGAATACATTTGTCCCCTAAACAAATTTTCGAAAAGAAAATTTGGGAAAGTGAGAGAAATTTCGAAATAACGAAATTTCTCAAAACAACTTTCTTCCCGACTTCCAGTACGGTTTTTTCAAATTTCATGGAATAGCTCATCAACTTCCTCGTGTCTCTTAGTACCTTGCCGAAAAGCTTAACAAGGGCAGGCACACATCAATGGTTCTTCTGGATTGTCAGCAAACCTCCGATGAAATCTGATATGACGGTCTTATTTTTAAACTCATGAATTTGAGTTTTCCTCACTAACTCATCGCTTTGATCTAATCCTTCCTCTCTAACAGGAGCTTCAGACCTCCCGTTAGAAAATCCTTATCGGACCACAAACTCAAAACCTCTGGTGTCCCCTAGGGCTCCAAACTCTCTTCTCCTCTCTTCAACGTCTTCTTTCACGACTTTCCTGTTGATGAGAAAATTCTCACGGCTCAATACGCTGATGATGTCGGTTTCCTAGATACATCCAAGGTTATTAGTCGCTGCTCTTCTCGCCTCAACAGATTGATCCCAATCTTCCTTGAACAGTACTACAGATGGAGATTCGAAGCAAATAAATCTAAATCTGAAGCTGTCTTTTCCTCACGTTACCGGCAGAATCCCCTTGAACTCTTTGTTAACACTTTTTCTATTCAGTGGAGATTCTCCGCTAAATATCTCGGCCTCTTATTCATTTGAATTGTTCTCCAATAACTCTCCAGTTTCTCGAGCCATCAAAACTCGTGCCTTTTACGCCATAATTAGGAGCATCTGCACCTACGCGATTCCTGTCTGGGGCCCTGCTAGCCTAAATCGTATCTCCAAACCTAAAGACACCTTGAGGTTCTACGTTTTATCTCAAACATTCTTTGCATCATCCGTAACGAAAAAATTCTTGCGGAATTCAACCTTCCATCTATCATCCATGCAGCTCACACATACGCTGTAAAACTTAGTCTCCCAGTAACTAACCACCCAAATCGCTCCATGATCTCACTTGCCAATTTTGCAAGTAAAACTTCCAACCGCTCCAGAGGGCCCTGCCTTCTCACCTTACATCAATAATTTAGCCATTCGTCTGTCTCAGTTCTCCAAGTGTCGCTTTATGCGCGAGTGTCCTTGCGGTATAACTGTCTCGGACCACCAATTTCGATGTCCCTTATTTTCTCATTATCTGGGTTTCTTAACCTTCTAGGTTGCTTAAAATTTGAGGAGGGTTCTAAGTCACTAAGCACACCAAGAAAATCCAACGAAGGAATGACTCTAATATTTGGAATCCCGTCTTATTTGTTCAAACATCCTTGACTTAGCAGCTCTTCGCAGAGCTTGTCAACAAACATCGGTCCACTCGATCAGCCAGCGATCCAGGGTTCACCGACTCTCCTGGGGCCATCGCTGCCAGCGGCCACCGAACATACAGAGACCGGCACCAACGGGTTCCACCTAGAGAGGGGTACCCAGGGACTGGGTGCGCTTTTCCAGCTACGTAAGGCCTCTAGTGAGGACCTTCTGAACTGGAAGCAGCGGTTGGGGAGAGGTACATGATACACGACCTAAGGCTTTCCTGTGAGGACCTTCTTCTGAGCTGGAAAGGTAAGGTGCAATGTTCACTGAACGCGTAGATGGTTACTTGAGGCCTACCCCAGCGATCTTCTGCGCCACTAATACTGCCCAGTCTAGTCTCACTCTACTTGTTTCGCGTGTTGCTCCTGTCAGCAATCTACAGCATCTGCCGTCAATAGCCAGCAATCGCCCGGCACCTCCAGAGCCTGCACATGATTCTTCAACATCTGACGGCGACGTATAAGTTAGGAACACCCTGCAAGGTCAAAAGTAAGCGGCAGGAACATCGCTGCCAGCATCTTAAGGAATCCATCATCAGCTTTGAAGGGAAGGGGGCACAATCATCTCAGTAAGGGGTCACGTGATGACCTCAACCACCACCGTAGGATGACCACCCTTTTTTTCTCCTCGGATTTCGGAGGAACTCGAACGCCCAAATCTCCGAATGTTCGGGATTAGGGCAATAAATATAAGAGAAATATTTGTAGATCAAAATTGTTCCTCCCATTTTAACAATTTTTCAGAGTTCGAAATGACAAAAGTTTCAAAATCTATGTCCGAAGAAGTATTTCGACGCATCTTTGACATATTTATGATTTCAATAAATGATTTTTCTAGTTTCAAGGATGGCTTGATAATTTCATCATTGATTTCGAATAACATTTTCGAATCAAATCGCAAAACAATTAGTAACACACACATACAAAGGATATTCGAAACGGAAATGAAAACATGGAGACATAGATAGTTGCGATTTTTCCAAGTCAGAGCCCCAGCAAAGGCATGGGAGTGCCTATAAGTGGCCATGATTTGATAGCTGAATGTTGAAGTCAATGTGAAGCTCTTATCAAAAGAGTGTACTAAAAATTTGTTTTTCCGAAAGAAAAATTCTCATAATATGAAGAAATAGTGTTGAAGACGACCATGCTTATTTTAGGTTTCTGGGGTTGCTAATCCAGAATCTGAGGTTCGTTTTAATCCATCACGTCAGGATTCCACACAACCTGAAAAAACCTAAAGACTAGCCTCACCAAACTACAAGTAGACGCACCTCCTGACCCTGGGAACAGCAAGTTTAATTGCTTATTCCTCATGAAATAATGTATTTTCATACCAAGAGGAGGCTAACCCACCTACCCTCAATCCAACTGATCCCTAGGAACTACACCTACCAAACGACAAGCAGGCTAACACACCTGTACCGGGGAACAGCGAGTTTAGTCGCTCATTTCTCTCGAAATAACTGGATTTCGAACTACAAGCAGGCTATTCCACTTTTCCAAACTCATCTCACTCCTACGTACCTACTTCTAACCCGTAAAAATTACCCCCAGTGAACCACGAGTAGGCTCACCCACCTGACCCTGGGATCAGCGAGGTAAAACACTTTTAAGAGAAATGAGCGACTTAACTTGCTGTTCCCCGGGTTTGGTGGGTTAGCCTGTTTGTGAATTTGAAGGGGAGGTTTCTAAGGATTAGGAGGCAAGTGGATTAGGGTTTCTTATAGAGGTATGGGCAAATGAATTTACGCACATAGTGTGGGACTCAACCTAAAAAACGGCTATACCCACTTAACCCTGATCCTCTCGTCTCTCACACCTCGCATTGGAAATCACGTTAGCATTACTCCAATGCGAGTGCTGTCTTAAGGCTGTTTGACATCTAAGTTCTGTGTGTTCTTCGTCTTTCTTTCCGATAATGTGCTTAACGGCCTTGTACGCCTTTGTACATCCTTCTGCGGATTCGAGAAGAGTACCCATCGTACCCATTGATGTGAAGTCTCCTTTCGTTTCTCTTTTGAACGTTTCTCTGCTTCCATACCACCTAATGCAGGAAAAGAGTCTATGTACAGCATCGTCAACATAACCGCAGTAGAGGCATCTGTTCGTTGTTGATTTTCGTCGCTCAGTGCCTGAGTCAAAAAGTAGTCTACCTCTCCATGAGTTCGTTCTGTCCATATTTTGATTATGAGTATCAGCTTCCACGTCTAGCGACCGTGCTTTCCCGAATCCTGCTGTTCTTTCCATTTTTCCATCAAGCTTTCCTTAGCTCATTCCCGCAATCGTCCATCGTATCTCTCTTGTCTTTTCTCTGCCAGCAATTTTATTGGAGGTATATTGCCTAAGACCCTTATCGCATCTACAAAAATCGTCCGGTACCCGCTGCAGACCCTCATACTCCTAATCTTTCGGATTTTCTCAAGTTTTCTTATGGGTTTTGGTGTCTCTAGTGCTCTCTGCTAAATGAAGGGAAGCACACAATAATTCGGATTGAACAATACTAGTTACGATGCGCCTCTTGAAAGCTCTTGATCCTCTAATTTTTGGCATGAGGCCTGCTAAAGCAGTCATGGTTATGTCTGCTTTTTGGGCTATTTTGTCTGTGTGACATACGTGTCCTATCTTTCGCTTAGTGGTCAGAAGTACAACTTCTGTTTTCTGTGGCGCTATCTCCAGCTTCCTTTCTTTCATCCACTTTACTACCATCGAAAACGCCGCATTTGCGGAGAAGTGGATAAGGGTTAGGTGGTTAAGGGGGTCAGTAGGTTAGCCCAGTTGTTGTACGGAATTCAATCATTCAAAAAAAAAGCGTTCCACCTCGCTGTTTCCAGGTTCAGGTTCCCAGGTTCCCAGGTTCAGCTTTCTAGTTGCGCGGTAGGGGTATTTTTTAGGGGTAAGAAGTAAATAGATAAGAGTGGGGTGTGTTCGGGGGGAAGGGAGGTGGGCTAGCCTGATTGCGGTTTGAAAATCAGTTATTTCAAGAGAAATGAGCGAATAAACTTGCCGTTTCCAGGATCAGGTGTGTAAGCCGGTTTTTGATTTGGTAGGGGAGGTTTCTGAGGGATAGTAGTCAAGAAGGTAAGGGTTAGGTGGTATAGGGAATTCAGGTTATCAGAAAAAGCGGTTGACCTCACTGTTCCCAGGGTCAGGTGGGTTAGCCTTCTGGTGCTGCGGTAGGGGTGATTTTTAGGGGTAAAGAGTAGGTAGATAGGAGTTTGGTGTGTTCGGGGGAAGTGGATGAGCCGGTTTGTGGTTTGAAATTCAGTTATTTGAAGAGACATGAGCGACTAAACTCGCTGATCCCATGATCTGGTGTATGAGCGTACTGATGGTGCGAAGGGGTAGGAGGGGTAGTTTCTAGGGGTAAGGTGGATTTAGGGTAGGTGGGTTAGCCCCCTCCTGGTATGGAAATCATTTGGTTCAAGAAAATAAGCGATTCAACTTGCTGTTCTCAGAGTCAGGTTGGTTAGCCTACTAGTAGTTTGGTAACGGTGTTTCTCGGGGGTTGTTTTCTGACGGTATGATAAATCCTGACGTGATGGAGTAAAACAAACCTCAGATTCGGAATCAGCGACTATTTCTTCAGCGAGCATTTTTTCGATTTTTTTTTGGGGAGTTATGTTAATAATAGTGTCCTCCTATAATGAACTAATGTTAAAAGGTATCAATTTTTATAAAACGCTATTGAAATTCTTCTGAAAAAATTATTGCTATCTCATCATTTTAATTTTCCAAAATATTTTTTAGGGATAATTCGACTGCTATAGAATTCCACCATTTGTAAATGACCAATTTTTTCTGGAGTATATTTATTTCTCATATCATTGTTTGCTTTCTCATACCTAAGACAGGAGAAGATATGAGAAATGACTTGAATCTTTTGTTTTTGTACACAGAGTGCAATCTAGAATTATTCTAGATGTTCAAAATAAAATTCAATACAGCAAATATGGAAAATTTTAAGATCTGAGATCGATTATCTTTCTTCTTTTGATTGTTTTTTATATTTCTCCAAATCATTTGATTTCATCATACTATTTTTCCAAGGTATTCAATCTCCTCTTATCATTGTGTGCATTATTATATGTGAGACAGAAGAAGATAAAAGAGAAATGATGGAAATTTTTATTCAAACAAGTGTAATCTTGGATCATTCTGGAGGTTCCAAGTAAATAAAGCAAAGTAGGTGGAGAGAAGTTTGAGATATGCATCAATAATTCCCCCTCTTATCATCTCAATTTTGAAGAATAAATAAAGCGTGTCATTCTATAGAAGAGATAAATGTTTGTATATATAGCAGTATTATACCGGGTCACTTATTAGACGAAATCTTTCAAGTATTTCGGTATTTTATCAATCTGTTGGATCTGTTATTTTTTGGAATTTCGGAAATTGTTTTCGCCTTCACTTTGCTTCAAACTTTGTCATCCAAACTGTCATTTTCTTTGAAGAATGAAGCTCACAGCGGCCGCTACACTTCTCAAATTCATGGGGATTGTTTTTCTCGTTCGTAAGTGTAATCTATTATTTTAATTGAGATATCGAATGGATGAGGATAATAATAAGGATAAGGATACTCCTTATGTAGCTTTCTCGTTTTAATTCTTTCCACTTCGAACTTTAATTTTTAAGCTCAATTCACTAGGAACTAGCATTTCTCTTCTTTGAGCTTTCATTTACAAGAAAATTAATGGAATATCTGAGTTCTTGAACGTGCTAAAATGTGCTCAGGTAATTCAAGGAGTCAAAAATGACGTAACGAGCTTATATTCAATTCCCCTGGGAAACTATGTATCAAAATCACGGAAACATGCAGAAAATGTGTATGAATGGCTGTATATAGTCATCCCTAAGAATAGGATGAGTTTATGAGTTGAATGGTCTCATAAATGTTTAAACATGATCTCTTCATTTTGAAATCAACACTTTGGTTTAGTGATGAATCCTTTTTTCAGGAAATCCCTCTTTCTGTCAAAGTTTTCACATTTTAGAAAGAAGTCTATCTGTGTAGCCGAAAATTTAATTGTATTCTCGAGAGCTCGACTTTCCTCTGTTGAATTCGACTGTTTTCCATTCAAAATATAAATCTTTTTGTCTAAGATATGAAAAATTACATGCTGCTTTAAAAATCAATCTTTTTTGGTTTAAAATTAAACTGTTCTCACTAGTGTAGAAGAACTTTATGCATGCTCATTTTTTTGTAGCGAAATCGAATGTAGATGGACATCCACCTCAGCGCGAGCTCACTGTGACGATGGCGGATCGCTCTGTCTATAAGGGACGTCTCAATAGAATTGCACGTACAATAGTACCTTCGTGGATGCAGAAGAATTCAAAGCATTTGGAAGAAGTTCGCTATTTTGCACTATTACCTACTGAACATTATGAATACCACTTCTACGATTTTGTCGGTCAAAAAGATCATAGAGTCGCTATCCATAATCCAGATGAAGTAGAGATAAATACAGCAGACATGATCTATTATGGTAGAAACTTCATTGAATACAATGTGAGCAACTATGATCATAAAAGTGCAACAAGATATGAAAATGCCAAATTGCCTCTTGCTGATCATATTTATCTAACAATACCAAGCCCAAATGGCAAGGTGTGGACCACAAACCTTTTCGGAGAGTATATTCCGATGTTTTAATACAAAATATGGTAATATTTCTAGCATAATTTTATAAAACTTCACTCGAATTTTTCATTTCAATTCAACATTAATAAGTTCACTAGACGAAAATTAATGGGATTGACGGATGGAACCGTAAAAATTGACAAGAAAGTTCAGAACATTCTACAATATCAATAAACCAAATTCAAGAATATGGATATATTGTAATTTCCTTTTTCCAAGATTCAACAATCTGATTCGTTAGATATGGTCAGGGTATTGTTACCTTCGGAAGTATCTCGTTTTCCGATGCGTTTTTAAATTTGACTGTATTCGTTCCCATTAGAACCTTGACGATAATTGAAGATGACAGTATGCAGAAGAATGACGGTAATCATTTACCTTGTGTTTTCCGTTTTTCGGATATCGTGCTGTGCGCTTGATTTTGTATTCATCTGATTTTTTGAAACCCGAGAAAGAGGTGTTTACGAATGTGTCTGTCTGTCCGTATATATCTGTATCATGTATGCGTGTATGCATGTATGTATGTTTGTATCATAAAATGAAGCTCGAGTTTGTGAACCAAATGTTTCTGATGAAAATGTCGAAAGTCGGATAATTTTGAAAATGTTTACGACCATTTTCTCCCAGACTTGAAAATTCTAAAAACGGTCTTCTGTAGTACTTGATAAGTAGAACAATTCATTGAAACTTCTTTATTCGATGAAAAAGAATTGTCAGAAGTCGAGCATTTCCGAAATTCAAAGATACAAACGAAAACGAGAATTCCCAGACGAATAACGCACGATATGAGAAAGAGTCGAGGAGAGAAAAACGTTTTTTTTTTAGGTCCCTACAAGAATATCATAAAAATTTTCAGATGTCCTCGAAAAATCAAGAATTCAAATTTGGTCGCACAAAAAATGATGAAATATAGAAAATGATTGTGAATTCTCTTTTGTTAATGCTTCTCTGTCCATAACGACTACATTCTCATCTCGTGTCTCGTGCTGCGCACTCGATCAAAATTTGTCCGAGAAGGTGGAGAAGTTTATTTGCCTAATTTTTTTCATATGTTGTGTACTTTTTCTGGGAATTGAATTGTTTAATGTTATATTTTATTTTATACGATTGGAACAAAAACTTATTTAAAGATGTTTTCCGGATGAACAACTTTTCTCTATCAATCTTCTGTCTCAGCCTTCGTCATTTTTTCAAAAAGTTTATTGTTTCATTTTTATAGTTAATTTTCCTGATTGAAATAAAAGCCACACATTCTTTTGAAAAAAAATTGATGACACATTTGAAGGTATTTTCCTGGTAAAGAACGTGTGTCTATTTATTTTTTCCTAAGCTTAGGACGATCGTCCGAAAGTTCAATTTTTTTCCTTTTTAATATGTTCTTTTTAATGAGGCAAGAACTACTTGTCATATCAAAAAGTGAACTTGACCACATTCATAGATTTTTCTTTATGCATCATTTTTGTTCATTTATATTTCCCCGTACCTTGCATAGGTTAAACAAAGAATGAGGCTTTCGATTTTACCATTTTTTGTGCGACCAAAGTTTGATTTTTCGATTTTTTGAGACAAATCAAAAAGTTGTGAACACCATCTTGAAGGGCTCTCAAAAAGGAATATTTTTTCTTTCATACCTTTTTTCATATCTTATTTGTCTCAAAATTCTGATTTTTGTTTCAACCTTCGAATTTTGTAAAGGACATAACTTTGACAATTTTGTTTTCATCAAAAAACATCATAAGGATAAATTGTTTCACTTATTACTCACTACAGGAAACTGTACTTCTAACTTCCCAGTCTTGAAAAAAATGGTCCCAAAAAATTTCAAAATGCTCCGACTTTTATAACCCTCCTCAAACATAGCTGGCTAACGAACTTGACCTCCAGTTTCTGATACTGAAAGGGTGTACCAAAGGCCAATCAAATCGAATAATTTTTTCGAAAGTTATTCTGCTAACAGACAGACAGACAGACATCCAGGCAGACTGACAGACAAACAGACATACACATCCATTAAAGCCTGTTTTCCGGGTTCAGGGGGGCTCAAAACGTGGACATTTGACAAAAATGGGTAGGGCGCGGGGGTCAAATTTTACACAAATCTAATATCTTTTCTGATGAGAATGTAAAAATGTGTGACCAATGAAGATCTACAAATTTTTCATGGATCCTCTTTGATAGGACAAGCATTTCATGTTATATTCATATAAAATGTAATTATGCATGAAAACCACGAGAAAAATCTACAAATGTGTCATTTATGGTTTTTTAACAGGATAGGCAGTTTTTATTCCAGTCATAAAAATAATCTTGAGAATAAAACAATGATATTCTCGAAAAAACGACGAAAATTAGGACAGCATTCTGTATCATTGCAAGGAATCAACGAAGAATATAATATTTGAACATTATTATAGTTCCTATATAACTCCTAATGCGTTATCGTGCGTCAGTTTCCGTATCGTTTCCCAACTTGTTTTTATGTCTAAGCGGAAATATGAGTAAGCCAAATGTACATGGACTAGGAGCATTAGGAAATGATTATGATGACATATTATTCAGAAGAAATTCAATCTGATATTTCTTGTGTTCTTTTCGTGTAAATCACAACCTCCAAGATTCAAGCAAGCTGTCAAAATTTAGGACTCATAAATTTTGGCTATTCTTACCCGAGATACCTTGAGTTTGGAGATTCAAGATGAAAATTTTCGAGACGGAACAACTTCTCAACGTATCTAGTAACGCTGCATTCCTGATATCGAAATGTTCTTGTTTTAGCTTGCTCAAATGCATCACTTATTGAACCAGCATTGTTGGTCCAAAGGGCTTGCAAACATGATTCGCATTTGCTCAACTTGGAAACGTGTACAAAAACCGAATCCTATAATATAATACGTTTCGAATTTGTAATGCCTACAGACAGGTAGACAGCCTCATGAAACCCCTCTTCCCCCATCCAGAGTGCCTCGGGTCGAAAAGATTTGATGG
Source organism: Neuroterus valhalla (assembly GCA_011762715.2). Lineage (NCBI taxonomy): Eukaryota > Metazoa > Arthropoda > Insecta > Hymenoptera > Cynipidae > Neuroterus > Neuroterus valhalla. Next base: position 24,541 of record WSXT02011077.1, on the reverse strand, counting down.
AAACCAGTTATAATGAATAACAACTTCGTTGATATGTCCAACGCAAGGTTTGCCCGCTTCTCCTCTCTCCCCCTCCTGCGAACGCTTCATCGAGAATTCTCTCCTCATTCCAACACAAGCTTCGTCGGACTACGCCTGACCACGCCTACTTGCGCGCACTGTTCACACTGCCCGGCCCCCGAAGACCCCTTTCTTCATCACGATCACCGCATGAACATATCCAAGGTGGTAAGAGAGGGGATTGACGAGTGACAGTTATTTACACCATTGCTCACGCGTTGGACATCTCTGTTCAATTCTTTCAAAGAAGTTCATAAGCTCATCTATAAGAATATGGAGATATGTTTAGGCCCAAGCTTTTTTACGTCCAGGAATAATAATACAATTTCTCGAGTAGTAGGAAAATTGATGAAAAATATTCTCCTGAATCTCATGTGGCAATCGACTGTTCATTAGAAATTTTCGAACAATCAAGCGAAGCAATCAGGCTTCTAGATAGTGAAAACAATGAAAATTCAATAATATTTTGTCATGTCATTGTTGGTTTAGGTGACGCGTCATCCCACTAACAGAGAATTACAAGTCATTACTTCAAAAGAAATGACGAGGATTATTTACAGAATAAATCTTTTCAAACTTACTTTATCAACGTGAGAAATGATGTCTTCAATGTTTGCGAAATGTACCTTCTCAGATGTTATTCTCCTTCAAATTTTAATTTTTGCATTGCTTCAAAGACTAAAGTTTTATGACATTTATACCATTACTCGATAAATATTAGAAATATGTGGAAATCAATGCGGTACTCATTGAACAAATTAACTTTGAACTCATTAAATTGGATAAACAAATGTCTTCACCTCCCTTCTTTAAAAGGAGGGAGGTGAAGACACTTGTTTATAACTTTATATGTTTTAATTTTGACTGGGTCGAGTGAGAATCGTCAGACGTTTTCAAGTTTCAGGTGTTCATTTGACGAATTTCAAATAAAATTTTCTTTATTTTCGATGTTGATACATATAAAGAGCGTTTTTAAAACCGATAATCAAAACAGATAATTTTTATAGTCAAAGCGCTGTGAGCAAAAAAAATCAAGACAAACATTCAAATGAAACAAATTGGAAGAGTGTGACAATATTTAATTGATCCAGTGGCCACCTGATATCTGGAAAAATTAGATAAACTGTTCAAAAAAAGGTTTCCGAAACAAAAACCCGTCAAGGCTAACTAAAATTTCCTGGTAGTTGGAGCTCGCAGAAATTATAATAGCAGAATGTATTAGGTTTGCATAACATTGATATAAATATTGAAACCTAAACTCACTCATATTTTTATATGACACATCAATTATTCTTCAAAGTCAAAAAACAAACTAAAGTAGTTTATGAAGATGAGTTATTTCGGAAAATCTTTTTTGTTACAATCGATACCTTCGAAAGAGAAATTCTTGAAGAACTGAAATAAGTTTTCATTGAAGATAACCCATTTCAACATTTGTTCATTTTTTTAGTGGACTGTCGATAACATGCACAAGCATTTGTTAAAAGGGATTATCAAGTCATGCATCGCTGCTGATCTCCATGCAACAATTTCATTTTCTCATTTATTTATTACAAATATACCAAATTTTAAAATGTTGGCATTGGTGGCAAACATCTTTCTTTGAAGGCTTATTCATATTATCTAGGTGTCATGGAGTAAATCCATGTACTGGTTGAGAAACTATACACTTCAGAAGTCAATGTTGTTTGCAACCTCGATTTTGTTGAATAACAAATATTTTGGAAGTTTCTTGAAATCGACCATGAAAAATTATTGCTGAATTGGATGAAATCTAAGGCATGAGATCAAAACGTATTTCAACAATATGTTCCAAAAAAACCGTCAAATTCAACGAAAAAGGAAGTTGGACAATTTTTATTCAATCCAGTCAAAAGTTTATGAATATACGTATTGAAAAGACAGAAAAATGAAACAACTTTCCCAAAACGTGAACAAAAATGTCTCCAAGGACACATTTGAATTTTCAATCAGGACCAAAGTTGTATTTATCACTTTTTTCGTTTATTCGAATATTGTTGAGTATCTAATTTTCCTGGCTCATTAAGACCCCTAATTAGTATAAATCGGAACTCTTAATTTTTATCCTCATGTGAATTTCATGTTAATTTTATTGAATTTCATCGCTTTTCGCCGATCCTATCCAAAATTTGTTTTCAATGTCCTTGCTTGATTTTTTTTGTGTGTACCCATGTATCCGGTTCATATAAAGTTGAACATAAATCATTCGATTTCTTCGATAAAACTTTAACTCATCAATACTCTATTGTTCTCATTCACTGATACTCCATTTTGAGAAATTTTATGACTTTCCATAAATAATACATCTTCTAGTCAGAATTTGAAAATATTTTCTAAAATAGAGGAACTTCTACACTTCTGTGTGTATTTTTTCTTAAATAATGTGGGAACAGATTCATGAAAAATTCAAAGTAGAGACGCAAATCCAAATACGAAAATTTCTCTTTTAAAATGTTTACAATGGGTTAATAAAAAAACCGATGTCTTTAAAAAAATAACCGCAAAGACATCATCAAACAATTTTCACTACGGCGCACTTCACCGAGTGTGAATAACGATCACACTAAGGTAGAGGGGGGTTTTTCAAAATCTGTTATACAAATTCTTGACACATCAATGAATAATGTGTGCATTATTTAGTACAAGAGTACTACTTTTTTAAAGGTCTTCAAAATTTATTGCGGGATTTATCCACGGTCTCAGATTTCCTAAACGCTCAAATTAATTGGAGCTTCGATTAGATAAAATAAATAGATAACAATATTTATTTCGAAAAATAAATTATTAACTAAATAAACAATCCTAATTAATCAATTAATTAGATAAAAAATAGAAAAAATTACGTTGACTGAAGTGTTAGTTATTACAGCTAAAGTGAGAGTGCCTAAAAGCTTCAATTTGGTATGTAGTAGAATTATTTATGAAGATCTTCAAAATCTACTTCAGGTTTTATCCATGGTCTCGGATTCCCTAAAAACTTAAATTGATTAAAGCTTTGATCAAATAAAATAAATAGAGAAAAAGAATTACTAATATAATAATAATGCAAAAATAAATAAATATATAAATAAATAAATGAAATGAAATTTCAACAACAAAAAATTACGTTGCATAATGTGACATTTATTACAGTCAAATTGAGAGTGCTTAAAAGCTCTAATTTGCTATTAAACAGGGAATCGGAACACGCTTAGATTTACCAGATTTAAATAAAAAAAGGAAAAAAATTAATAAAATTGAGCTTACTTGCATAGTATGAGGGAGATAAACTGATTAAGAACTTTTTCGTCAGTAATAGTTGACTGGTTTGAAAAATGGGTGCAAAAAGGAAAGAGGAAATGTCCTGTGCACGTGTTAATAGTTTCGAGCATTAAGACGCGGCTCGTCTTCTTAAGAAAGAAAAAAAATTTTAAGTCTGCTTTTCACTTGAAAACTTCGAAACTCAGAAGACCTTATGTCCCAACAGTCTTTATCGTGATTTCGAATAGAACAGTGATATTCAAAATATCTAGTCCTTTCATAGAGAATATGAACTTAACATGTCTCCTTCGATTTTTTTCCCTTGCGAGACATTACAATAGTATTCGTGTTGTTCGCGAGGTGCTCCAAAACATCAAGTGCGTACTGGAAGAATAGTAGGAGAAGGAAAGGGACAGGATAAGTCTTGAAATTGTTTAGTTCTTATTTTGATCCTAATCCATGACCAATTATGTCTAATTGAATATGTTTTTTGAACTTATCAAAACTGAAATGAATTTATGTCGAATAACTTGAACTTCAATCCCCACCCGTGATCAAAATGTCTCAATTAAGTCGAATTCCAGATCCCTACCCGTGATCGAAATATTTGATAATATGTATTGCAATATATTACATATTTTTGCATTTATCAAAATTGAAATTATTTTATGTCAATCAAATTGAATTTCGGTCCGTACCCGCCATCGAAATCTCTCACATGGTATTTTTATGCTCTGCTTACAATTAGTCGATATCACTTCGATATTTTGTGGAATAATTTATTTTAGGAATAATTTAGAAAAATTTTTTATCATCTAAGGCAGGGCTGGTTCATATTGCCATACTGATGAGTCACATGAATTAGCCCAGGACGAAAAGTTTTAACATCAATTATTTATTATAGATGTATACATATTTTTACATTCTCATTCTGAATGAGAAGGTATTAGTTTTATGTGAAAATTGACATTCGCGGATTTAATGAAATCCCCACGATTTGAGACCCCAGGAGTCAGAAAAAATGGTTTTTACGAAGGTGTCTGTCTGTCTGTCCGTATTCTGTGGTCTGTAGTCTGTAGTCTGTAGTCTGTAATCTGTGTACTCAATAACTTTCGAAAGACCCATCGAATTAGATTGCCCTTTGGCACACATCTTGAGGGACCGAAAAGACAGGACGAGTTCGGAGCAAAAATGTTTCTTCTTGGGAGCCCTACAAGATCGTGAATACGGCTCTTTGAATTTTCTCAAGAAATCGAGAATTCCATCTTTTATTGCACAAAAAATAATGAAAACTAATCTGTGAACTCGATAACTTTCAAAAAATGATCATATTGGTTTGGGCTTTGTCACAATCTTTGAAGGCCGTGAAAGAAAGGACGAGTTCGTTAACCAGTCATTTTTGACCGATGGTTCTGGTTTTATCCATCAAAATCGCTTTTTGAGAAATCAGAAATGCATGTTTCCGCTCAAACTATGCAAGGTGCGAAAAAATGTTCAGATGAAAAATGATTTATATTGAAAAGACCTATAAATTTTATATACAACATTTTTTCATCAGATGCATGGTTTTTGTTTAAATCGAGAAAAATATTACCAATAATGAAAAGTTCCATTTTTGAGCAAAACTATGCGAGATATGGAAAAAATTAAAGAAACCAAACTTGTTTACCTTAAAAAGTCTACAAAGTCATTGTTGATTTTTTCTCGAAAGAAAGAATAGTTTCCGTTTTCATCGTGACAACACATTTATAAAAATGAAAAATTCCATCTTCCGCCAAACAATAAGGGACAAGAAGAGATAATTTATAGAAAAATTGTTCCTCTAAAAAAGTTTCACAAGTTTTACATGAAATTTTTCCCAATAGGGCGTATATATATTTTTTTTAATCGTGACAACGCTTCTTAAACAATGAAAAATTCAATTTGCTAGCAAAACTGTGCGAGATTTAAATATCAGTGGCGAGTATTGTAATGAGAATGTGTTCCTTAAGGCCAGTAGAGCCTTGAGTGAACTCAATATAAAAAAAATTTTATCAAAAATGAAAAAAAAATCTTCATAGAAGTGGAGGTTTTGAGCAGTTTTGCAATATTAGTAATTCTGTGTATGCATTACACTGTAAACCGAATTAAGCCCGTATGAAGCTGAGCGCGAAGCGCGAGGTGTGAAAAAACCGAGCGCGTAGCGCGAGGTAAATACATCATCGAGCGCGAGATCTGAATGACGCGCGCCTTAGGCGCGCTCAAACTTGCGAGCGAAGCAAGCCGCGCGCGCAGCGCACTATGAGAATGTGCCCGCGCAGCGGGCAGATTTTTTCAAATATTTTTGTAATATTAACGTCTATGGGAATAAATTCATGAAAAATAGAAATTATAGACCCAAATGCCAATCAAAAAATTTCTCTTTTACAATGCTCGATTAGGAATCGGAAGTGAACCATTGATAACTGTAATTTTATATTTTTAAATTCCTTTTTTTGGAACTCTTTAAGTTTGAACGAATATATTGCCTTATTTTCTTATTTCAAAAGCTTCTTCATGCGATTGAGGAAAAATAATGCCAAAAAAATTTGTAGGTCTTTTGGAGATAAACAAATTTTTCCCTCAACAATTTTTTTCACATCTTGAATGTCTGGATGTTGTGAATTCGATTATTTTCATCATATTTTTCTCAGTTCGAATAAAAACGCTGCGTTTTATCAGAAAATAGTATTTCCACGCAGACGACAACTACAACGACGACAGACAGACACAGCAGTATAATCAATTTTTTTCACATTCAGTGAGTCCAAAAATGTGAAGATTTGAAAAAACTGCAAACAGCAATTTCCCCATATAACCAATACAATCTCATTGAGATGAGGATGTGGAAACAATATGGTATACTTCAGCGCACGTGGGAAATCTTTCACTCAGTCAGCTGGAAAATTCCAAATATTTAAACAGGAGAAACGCAACCTTTTTGCGTATTATCAACTAAAATATTGTTTCACTTCGAAATATTTTGTGCTGCAAAAGTAGGTATTAGATCATAATCCATGTGTTATTCGTGGTACTGTTTAAAAGATATGAATAGTAAGAGAATATGCAGTAGAGGGTTTAATTAAATCAATGCCATGTTCTAATAAAAAATTGCAATTTATCACTTCTCATCGACCTCCTTCTTTTTTGACGCAAAAGGAAACTATATTACTAGTCACTTTAAGTGTACTTATCGCTGCTTCGAAGAAGTGCCAAAAAGAGAGGATATCACTTATGATTTATACTCAAAAAAATAATTATTACTGCACTTAACATAGATCACTCCTCATCCGCCTTCCAGATTATGGAAATACGTGTAGAAGAGTAATTACTGTATATGCCGCGATAAGTTTTACTTCAGATAATTTGCCGATCACACATTTCCAATAAAAAATATCTGCCCAATGGGCTGGCATATTCTTATCGTGCGCCATGCGCGCAGCTGACTTCGCCCGCAAGTTTTAGTGCACTTATGGCACGCGTCTGTCGCTTATCACACTGTGCGCTCGAACATGAATTTACCTCGCGCTTCGCGCTCGGCAATGAATTCAACATGCGCTACACGCTCAGGCTTTACCTTTAACTTGATTACAATAAATGTATATTATATCATTCCATATGACTCGATCCAGGACTGCTTGTTCAGATAATGCTGAGAGAAGTACATATACATTTCATTTTTCATGATTACTTTAATATTTTTTACAATATTAAAATTCACAATGGGCTTTGAACATATAATCAACCAAATACATTTGCAATGTTTTGTTCAGTAATTGGACAAATTTCCATATATTTTCCAAATAAACAGTGTTTCTTTCTAAGAATTTTTTCGTATCTCCTATAGTTCTGTTCTTGACTGGTATTTTTTTACATTCTCATCAAAGAAGGTATTGGATTTGTGTAAATTTGACCCCCCCCCAGTTTTTGACAAATGTCCACGTTTTGAGACCCCCTGAACCCGAAAAACAGGTTTTAACGAATGTGTCTATCTGTCTGTATGTCTGTCTGTCTCTTTCAGTGTCAGAAACTGAAGGTCAAGATCGTGAGCAAGCTATTTTGGTTCAAAAATAAAAGAGGGGGAGCATTTTGAAAATTTTTGAGACCATTTTTTTCAAGACTTGATAGTTGTAAATACAGCTTTCTGTAGTAAGTAATAACTCGAACAACTTATTCCCTTATTGTTTGTTGATGAGAACAAAATTGTCAGAGTTATGGCATTTTCAAAATTCGGAAATATAAACAAAAATGTTAATTTCAAGCTAAACGACGAAAGATATAAAAAAAGGTATAGAAGAAAAAAATTTTGTTTTTGGAAGCCCTATAAGATGGACTTCACAACTTTTTGGATTCTCTCAAAAAATCGAAAATTCCAATTTCGGTCACACGAAAAATTGGAAATAATCTATGAACTCGATAAATTTCGAAAGAATGATGATATTCGATCGTGCTTTTGCACCTATTTTGAGGGAACAAAAATAAAAGTTAGGTTCCTTGTAGTAGGTAAAAAGTGAATCAATTTATCTTCATGATTTTGTTTGATAAAAACAAAATTGTCAGAATTCAGGCATTTTGGAAATTCGAAAATGTAAACAAAAATGAGGATTTCCAGCTAAACAACGAAAGATATGAAAAAAGTATAGAAGAAAAAAAAATTTCCTTTTGGAAGCTCTATAAGATTGACTTCACCATTTTTGGAATTTTCTCAAAAAATAAAAAATTCCAATTTTTGTCGCTTAAAAAATAATGAAAATTAATCTGTGAAATTGATAACTTTTGAAAGAATGATCATATTCGATCGTAAATCGGCACCTACTTTGAGGGACCAAAAATACAAGACGGGTTCGTTAACCAGCTGTTTTGTATCAGAAGTAGAAGACCGGGAGCATTTTGAAAATTTTTTTGGACTTTTTTTCCAAGGTTATAAAATGCTAACTACGGTTTCTCGTAGTAGGTAAACAGTGGAACAATTTGTGCTCAAGACTTTTTTTGATAAAAACAAAATCGTCAGAATTTTGGCATTTTCGAAATTCAAAACTACAAACGAAAATGAGAATTTTTAGTCAAACAAGGCAGGATATGAAAAAAATTCGAAGGAAAACCAAATTCTTTCGAAGAGCCTGCGACGAAGCTTGGCCTCGCGGCTTGTCACTAGAATTCTTCTTCTTTGCTCTCTAATTTTACCTTCTCATCTCTATCTTTGGGTGGACGCCAGCCGTACCCCGGAAAATATTCCCTATTCCACAAATATTCCACAATCTAGAGCTAGCTTAGTCAATCCCGAGCTTCCCATTTTAACACGCGACACTTCACAGGGCGAAAGGTTCTTTTTTTAATGGTCGAGGAAATAATTATTGAGACCATATTGATAAAAAAAAAACAAGTATATTTCACAGATTCAGCGATATTCACAATGATTTCCACATACACATGTTCGGCCGAGACATGAACATTCTACGCGCCCCGATAATTTCCCTGGGAAGTCGTTCAAAGGAACAATCATCCCTTACAAGTCAATTCGAGGTCTTGCGATCCCGATCCTGAAATCCCGAAATCCGTCAACTCGCATCCCTCACCATAATTTACAGATCTCTTAATGGTTCCCGGAAACAAGGAGAAAAATAATAACCACGAAGCGCGATGAGAGCTATTCCTGATAGTTACCTACACACTGTCGACGAGGCACTTAGAAACAAGACGAAGCGTAAGGGAGTCTACCACGTGGCATGCTTTCATTTTAGTTCGCACGATGCCTTTTTGCTCCTTTACACCCGCCAAAAATTTATGGGACTAACCTTCTTATTCGTCGACATAACTCCTTTTAATTTCATCATTCCTTTATATCTTTCCTTCCTTTATTTGTATGAAATATTTGTATTCAAATCCACGTGGAGTGGAGACACGTCAGTTCACCCGGACAACCCTGCCCTCCGGTAGTAATCGCTGACCAAAAGTGAGGTTACCACCTTCTTCTCCTTTACAGTAAATCGAAGCTCCGAAAATCGATTATCGGGTTATTCGATTATCGGAGCATTCGATTATCTCTAAGCCGCCGCCCAATCCAGTTATGCCAAGTCGACCACGTGATCACATGCCATTTATCTCGAGAGTCAGAAGACCCGTGCTTATTCGGAAATGCACCCCGTGTAATTGTAAATTATTAATAATAAACAGTTTCCGTTGAGATAACATTATTGCAGGTACACACTTCATTCGGTAGCGTCTCTTTAAGTAAGATAGGGTGTATTTCAGTGAAAGGATAGCACTTTGGAACGAAATACAATTTCGATTTTGGGTACGGGACCACATGTGAAGTATGATTTCCTAGAGTGTCGATGTTCGGTGTACAGCGATTGCGCAGACAACTAGACAGGGCGGGAATTTAGGTTTCATTTGAAAGGGCAAGCCAAGTTCTCCACTACGTCTAGGAATTCCCATTCATTGTCCGACTGTCGTGTTACCATAAAGAACGTTCTATCCAAACCCATGTGACCTCCGTCTCGGTTAGATGTGTAACAAAAAAAATAGAAAACCAGTATAAATAAAAATTTTTTAAACTATCGAGAGTGCTCTTTGGAGTTCGTGGAACCCTTGATCAGCGAGTTCCACGCAGGTTTATTAAAGGAAAGGAACTATCCCTGATAATTTAGGGTCATGCATGTAACGGTTGTAAAACGCCACGTTACAACTTCTTCCAACTTAGCCACGGCATAAGTCCTTCAAATTTTTGGCGGGTTGAGTTATGGTCCATTCTTAACCGAATTAAAACAAAATAATAATAACCTGTCGCTTCGTCCCTGCCTCCAAAGTGCACCTCTCTACAGTTTTGGCGTAAGCTCAAAGCGATCCTTAGGCAGAAATTGTCATTATTGGAAACAACTTACATGCGGCTAAAGAAGTTTAGCGTAGGGTGACAGTCATAGTGAGAAACCAATGTATAATACATAGGTCTAGGGAGCTATGTTATTGTTCTAGCATCCCATAAGCATAGAAACTGATGCAAAGATTAGCAGTTCCCAAAGCACCCGATAATAAAGTGATCCACCTTTCGCTCTTACCTTCGTTTACTGGCCCATCTCTGGACTCGTTCAGATTCTATTAGGAGCCCCTATTAGAGGTCTAGCTAATAAATAAGAAGACAGTTTCAAAGTTCGTCAGTTATTTATTCTTTATTCCTTCAGGCCTAAATTTCTAAACAAGGAGGAATTCCATCTCCTCGGGTCGAACCCAATCATCTGAAAAAAAATTTGTATTGTGAAATTGAACTTATAAATATAAAATTTCACATGAGAGGTTACATCCTCCCTGAAGACCTCTCAGATCCGAAACAAATGTAAGAAATAAAAAGACACTTATACGAAGGCGAAGTTAACACCTGGTGAAATTATCCTTAGCCAATTATACCTGAGACGGCAGGCTCATTTTGAGATGTCGCCATAGTAGACAGCCTACTGTGACGTTTAGAGTCACTTACATAAATCTATAAAAGTCAGATTCATCACTTATTCAGGGTCAAACCCCTGCGTTACCCCTATCTTAAATGTAACTCACTATAGAAAGCAATTTCTGATGAAATCAGTTTTATTCCGCCGTTATTGCGCTTCCTTGTCCTTCTCAGGACACCTACTCTAAGCCTTATTTAAAATCACAGCCTCAGTAGCCCACTATAACAGAAACTCTTTCTGCTCTGAATATTCTTGAGAAAAGAGATATCAGACTGAACAGAACAAAAAATGGTTTCACTGTAATCAATCTGGATATTCGAGCCGCCTAAGGGAATCGTAAAGTTGAGCGGAATCCAAATTTTGAGGACCCTTGGGATATCCGTTGTTGCGTGCCGCGTCATGGATATGCCTCAGGTGTATCTCTACAAGGTAGGGTTTGATTATGATGTGTCGTCCCAGCTGTTGTCTGGCCTTGCCCGCCAAGATTCTGTCCGAACAATAAAGCTCACCACAATTCGGGAATGTCCTTATAGTAAAGTCGTTACGCCCACAAGTATAGCAGACTTAGCCTCGAGGCAGGAGTGGACATTGGCCCCGGAAGTGGCCAGGCTGGTCACGGTTCCAGCAAACCTTGTAAGTTGGGTCACGGTAGGGCCTTGGCTTCGGCGATTCGAACATTATCCAGCCCTCCCTTGTTAGGGCTATCCTTTCCCTCGCTGCTCGTTCCTCCTTCTTGAGCCAGCTCTGCCAGCGGATCACGTTGAACATATCCTTGTCAGTGATAGGTGCTTGGACCTTCGGCTCCACATAATCGGTTCTCTGAGCCAACTGAATGGGTCTTGTTGGGGCTGTATTCTGCCTTCTCGGTAGCTGAGAGAACAGAACGGAAACAAACGAATTTAGTTCTCGTTTTTCATCCAGAGTCTTACCCTTATACCGTGCTTTCCAATCGCAAACAATATCGAAGGGGAAAAATAACAAAAATAAGAAAAAATCTTAGGTAGTTTAGGTAGGTTCACAAAGGATCACGCGACGTAAGGTTTTAGGTTTTGGATGTGTTCCTTACCAGCGTACTTTCCCGAGTCCATGACAAGGCGATAGACTATTGGGGACAACCTGCGACTGATTTTGAAGAGATCCACACATTTCTCGTTCAGCTTTTAAGGCAGGTCTTTACCCTTATCTGATTTCTTGCGATCTCGTTTTAATACTAAGTGACCCACTCGGGAGCGCTGGTCACGCTTTTTCTCGTTATAATATTTTGCCTGGGCTTCGTATGCGTGGTCCAAGTTCTTACGAATCAGGTCCCTCAAGTGATCCAGTCTCGTAACTCTCTCCAACCACTCTTCCGGCTTCGGTTCACCAGGTCCGAAATTGTTCTCGAGTTCCCTTCGCAAGTTTCTGTAGGGCAAAGGCTCGCGCCCAAAATTCAAGAATGCAAGTGATATTTTTAGCGAACCGTGCACTGCGGTATTGAAAGAAAACCTAAATTCGTGCAAGTGTACGTCCTACTCCTTGTTGTTTCTCTGCAGAAACACAACGACCATTGTTTTAAGTACACGGTTTACTCTTTCCGTCGGGTAAGGTTGCGCGTGGTATACCGGATTGGTGGTATGAACGATCCCAATACTCTTACACTCTTACACAATCCTGGTCTTGCCAGACCAGGATTTATTTGAAGCCTGCGCGACTTCTCGGGGAAGGACCCATTATGTCTCCGGCAACCACTGTCCAAGGCTGGTCCACGATACGTTGTGCCATCAGACCAGCTGGGCGCATCTGTTCGACCTTGCATCTCTGACACCCATCCCACTGTTGAACAAATTACACGACATCCCTGTAGATTCCTGGCCAATAGTATCTCAAAGTTAGCCTATGGAAGGTCTTGTCGATTCCCAAGTGGCTGGCTTGCTGCTGAGAGTATGCTTCATCTAAGGCTCGAGCTCTCAAATTTTCGGGAAGTACCAGTTTCCAGGAGTCAAGGTCTGGGATCGATGAATGCGTCTCCGTATTCGGTTTATGTCGATGAAGCCAACCCTTCTCAATCTTCCAGTCTGAAAAGACCCACGGCCTCTCCAGGACTGCTTGCATTCATCGCGTGTACCACGAATCGGCTATTTCCGTCGTGCTAGCTACCAGGGCATCATCTCCTTCGGAGGTTCGGGACAGGGATTCAGGGTCATGATGGAATGCACCCTTATGATGAATAATCTCCATTTGATATCCCTGAAGTTCTAATCCCCACTTTGCCAACCTTCCGGTAGGATTTCTCAAGCTATGCAACCATTTCAGAATGCTGTGGTCGGTAATCACTTAAAACGGAGATTCCTCCAAATATGCGCAAAATTTCCTAATATCCCACACTACTGCTCAGCACTCGCATTCAGTAACTGTATAATTTCTCTCCGCTGTTGTTAATGTTCGACTCGCAAACGTTATTACTCTTTCTTCTCGGTCTTGGTTTGAGAACAACCCCTGAACCACTTGCACTAGCATCCGTTTGGAGGTTGAAAAGGTTGGCTTTAGCTTCCGAGAATCTGGGATATGCGAGAATCGGTACTTTGGTTAAAGCCTTTCCAGCAAGTCAAAAATGCCTACTGCTGTTCCTCTTTCCATTGCCATTTAACTTTGGTTCGGAATTCCGGGATTCGGAATTCGGAATTCCGATGAACCGGCGTAGTTGTTTTACGTTTTTAGGTTCCGGGTAGGAAAAAATTGGGTTCTACTTTCTCCGAATTCACCTTGAGACCATTCTTGTTAACGACAAATCCCAAATACTTTACTTCCGAACAACAGAATTCATTTTCGTCGGGATTAATCGTTAGGCCAGCTCTCTCGAACCTATTGAGTACTTCCTCTAGCCATTTCAAGTACTCATCAAAAGTCTCGGTTACGATAATTATGTCGTCGAGGTAGCTTAAAACATTAGGTCTCATTCCTGGTGTCAAGCGCTGGAAAGTGGCGAGAGCCCCCGTCAAACCGAACGGTAACCTTTGGAATTGAAAGAGTCCCCGGCCCGGTACCGTAAATGGCGTGTATTCCTGACTGGTCTTATCAAGTGGGATCTGATTAAAAGCCGAACTCAAGTCTATCTTCAATATGTACCTGACAGTTTTTTACTGCCGCAGTATGTCTGACATGTATGAATGGATATGCGTCCTTCCTTGACACAGCGTTCAAGTTCCGAAAGTCCTGGCACAGTCGATAACGCCCGGCTTGCGAGCCATGACTATGGGTGTCGACCATTCGCTAAAGGATTCTATGATCACGCCCTCAGCCAACATCCGATCCACCTCCTCGTACATAGCTTCCTGGACCTTGGGAGACAAAATTCGATATCGCTTCTTGATAGTTTGATGGCCCTGTACGTCAATGTGATGTGGGATAAGGTGTGTAGTGCCCAGTTGCCCTATTACTTTAGGACGGATTTTCCGTTTCAAGATGTCCCACAATCGTTCGTCCTCAGCCGCCCGCAACTCAACTAAACCCACACAACCCTCCTGCTCTACCAGCCAAGACTGCAAAGGACGGTGTCTTCCGGTAGCGTCTGGCATGAAAACCAGTTTTGACCTCGAACAGAAAATCATATCGAATTTGCCCTGGGAATCCAATCCGGGGATTAGCTCGGTATCTAGATTAGTGAGTACGCTCACTTCACATTTCTTGGTTAAGCCATCGCTGGTCACGGGCAAGTTTACTGGCCCTCAATCACGTCAGAAGTTCCGTTTGAAATGATGATCCGAGATCTGGCGATGGTGTCGAGAACCAACCCTGAGTCTTCCGATAACTGTTCCCAAATGTCCTTCCGCCATTATCGATCAAAGTGTCCACTGACCTCGAGCAAATTATTGCGTTAACGTGCACTCTCCGAGCTAGTTCCGTTGAATCTACAATGCTACTAATCAACTCTTCTTCTGTCATTTCTCTCCTAATTATCTCAATTTTCTCTGAATCAATAGCTATCAGGTTGGATTCATTCTGATTCTCCCTAAGGATTCTGTCTGACGAGTTGGGAAAAAATGACTTGGCATTGCTCGCGTTGTGCACCATGGCCTCTACCTCTATTGTTTGTGGTCCTTCGTCGCTGATAGTACTTGAATCGTCCGTAACTTACCGCTGCATTCAATTTGCTGATCCCTGCCGGTGCTACCGTTACTAGTTTCGAATCCGTAAATCCTAAATCGGAGTTCCGGTAGGGGATAGTGACATCCCTCGGATTTTCACCACGGTCTCTGATTTGGGAGAGGCAGAATAGACCGCGCTCACTGCTTCTCCTCCCCATTTCTCGAGAAATTCAGACATGTTTTGATGGTATAGCCTTCCGTTTTACAGGCATAACACACCAGTTATCTTGGTGCTAGACAACCAATTTGCAAATGTCCTGGTTGGTTACACCTGTAGCAGACTTGTTCTGGCCTGTTACTGGTTTCCGTCGATTTTCGTGGGGTGCTGTTCGCAAAAGCTCTACCGTCCGACTGCCCCCCCCCTCTCTCCTTAAGGAATTCATCAGGACCCGGCTTTTGTGACGGTTTGCTGCTGATTTTTCTTTTATTTCGCGTAAAATTACCGCCTTCGGTGTTAAAAGCGGCTATGGTATCCTCATCATCGCCCACGGCAGCGACCGTATTCTTTTTGGAACTCCTTGGATTTGAGGGTGGTTTACAGGCGAATCCCGGTAAAAACGAATGCTCTGGGAGTGGAGGTGGTCTATGTTGTTTCCTTCTACGCCAAGCATTTTCCCATCCCCTACCTATTTTTGCTAGTTGATCAAAGGACCTGAAGTCGGAGCGGCAGATCACATCATAGTAACGGGGATCTAAACCATCATATGCGTAATCCAATTGTTCAATCATAGGCACCTCGTTTTTCAACTTGCCAATTAAGCCCCTCAAGAACTTTAAATAGTCTTCCATTGTCTCCTTCGAACCTTGTGTTCGACATTTAATTTGCGCTTTTATACAGTTTTCAGTATCATCGTTGCTAAATCGAGCCCTAAACAATGGTTCGTAAGAGTTCCAGGATTTCCACTCTTTCTCACGCTTTATGTTCCGGAACCACTCTGATGCTACGCCTTTCAGAATTTTTGACATTACACGCGAGAGTTCTTCGTCAGATACATATGTTATATCTCGGCAATCAGAGAGATCCATTAAGAGTCCCTCGACGCTAGAAGTAGGGCTGCCATCATAGGAAATTTTCGACTGGTTAAGAATTTTCCCCAAGTCCCTAAGTCTACTCTGATCTGTATTATCTACTACGAACTCTGAAGTATTCATCGCTTGAGAGTTTTTATCTCTTGCCGTGTTGACTCTGTCATCTTTCGAGACCATCCTACCTCTGCGTTCCCGAGTTCGGGACACGTCTAAGTCCCAGAAGGGGGGCGTGTCTCTATAATCAGCTTCATACCAAGTGAACCTGTCAAAACCATCGCTTAAGTATTCTCGTATTTCGAATGCCAGTTCAGGCGTGATTGTACAACTTGTGGGTAATACCTGAGGAGTAGTAATCGCTTGGCCGAGGTTGGAATGAGTAACAATATTATTTACGTTCGTTGTAGTCGTAACCACTGATGTTGAAATGTTATAATTTTGTGTCACTTATCATCACTATCAGTATCATTCACTATCATCGTCCTCGAAATCGATCAAATTATTTATATCATTTCGCGTAGCCGTAGATGAGGCAATAGAGCTCGGGGATCGATGAGAAATAACGAGAAGCAAAATAATCTGTCTTCGTAATCGTTGGCATTTAGCCGTACGCGGACCGGTGCGGTGGCAGCTAATTCTTAATAAATGAGGGCCTCATCAATGTCTTAATCTGTCAAGCCAAAGACCCATTCGATGACCTGCTCTGCCTTAAAAAATGACGGGAAGCCTACCGGTAGAGACATTGTTTAGTAGGAAAAGTTCGAGTGATAAATTAAAATTTCCAGTGGAAAAAAATAATCAGAAAAAAAAGAAAAATAACAAAAATAAATTTCTCTTCTTAATGAGAAGCACTAACTCTTCCTTTCACCCGTCAAATTCGAGGAGCTCATACCTCTTCATACCGATCATTATTAAAAAAAAAGTTAAATCATGGAATTGTGACACAGGAGGGAAGTATAGGCAACGATTAACCTTATCAGATTGTAATATAGCACGGTATCCAAGTTAATATAATATTGCGACAAAAGATTTTTTGATTTTTGGATGTCCGTATTAGTATTAGATTAATCAAATCTATGATTTTGATACCCTAGCATTTACCAAAATATAGGTTAACTATCATAGATGTGTTCTCTTTTAGGTTAAATGGCGCTTCCAGCAGCCAACCTGTAATCCTGAACCAATGGAATCCATTCATTAAAATTAAATAGATTCTCTTCACCATGTGATTCTGAGTTCCTAACTTCAAAATATTCCATAAATCATTCATGGGATTTTGGTTAGTTTTGCTTATTCATTTATTGGTAGATTTAGTTTCATTATGTGTAATTAACCAGGTTTTTATGTATATATAAAAAAGAGTCACTAGAATTTTTCTTTTTTGCTGTATAATTTTACCTGCTTATCTCTATCTTTGGGTGGGCTCCAGTCGTACTCCGGGAATATTTCCTTATTGACGGCGAAATTAACCAAAATTGTCACGATAAGCTCCGAATTACGCGTTTATCGAGACTTTCCACTTTATACTTTAGGCAATAGAATTCTCCAATTTAACATCAGTAATTGCACAATCTAGAGCTAGCTTGATTATTGAGACCGAATTGATAGGAAAAAACAAGTATATTTCACAGATTCAGCGATATTCACAATGATTTCTAAATACACATGTTCGGCCGAGACATGAACATTCCAGGCGCCCCGATAATTTCTCTGGGAGGTCGTTGAAAGGAACAATCATCCCTTACAAGTCGATTCGAGGTCTTGCGATTCTGATCCTGAAATCCCGAAATCCGTTCACTCGCATCCCTCACCATAATTCACAGATCTCCTAATGGTTCCCGGAAACAAGGACAAAAATAATAATCACTAAGCGCGATGAGAGCTATACCCGATAGTTACCTACACACGGTCGACAAGGTACTTAGAAACAAAACGAAGCGTAAGGGAGTCTACCACGTGGCATGCTTTCATTTTAGTTGGCACGATGCCTTTTTGTTCCGTTACACCTGCCGAAAATTTATGGGACTAAACTTTTCATTCGTCGACATAATTCCTTTTTATTTTATTATTCCTTTATATCTTTCCTTCCTTTATTTGTATGAAATATTTGTATTCAAATCCACGTGGAGTGGAGAAACGTTCGTTCACCCGGACAACACTGCCCTCCGGTAGTAATCGCTGACCAAGAGTGAGGTTACCACCTTCTTCTCCTTTACAGTAAATCGAAGCCCCAAAAATCGATTATCGAGTTAATCGATTATCGAGTCAATCGATTATCGGAGAATTCGATTATCGGAGCATTCGATTATCTCTAAGCCGCCGCCTAATCCAATTATGCCAAGTCGACCACGTGATCACATGCAATTTATCTCGAGAGTCAGAAGACCCGTGCTTATCCGGAAATGCACCCCGTGTAATTGTAAATCATTGATAATAAACAGTTTCCGTTGAGATAACATTATTGCAGGTACGCACTTTATTCGGTAGCCTCTCTTCAAGTAAGGTAGGGTGCATTTCGGTGAGAGGATAGCACTTAAGAATGAAATACAATTCCGATTTAGGGCACAGGACCCTATGTGAAGTATGATTCCCTAGAGTGGTCGGTGTTCGGTGTACAGCGGTGGCGCAGACAACTAGACAGGGCGGGAGTTTAGGTTCCATTTGAAAGGGCAAGCCAAATTCTCCACTACATCCAGGAATTCCCATTCTTTGTCCGACTGTCGTGTTAGAATAACGTACCTTCCATCCAAACCCATGTGACTTCCGTCTTGGTTAGATGTGTAACAAAAAAAAAATAGAAAACCAGCATAAATAAAAATTTTTTAAACTATCGAGAGTGCTTTGGAGTTCGTGAGACCCTTGATCAGCGAGTTCCACGCAGGTTTAATAAAGGAAAGGAACAATCCCTGATAATTTAGGGTCATTTATGTAACGGTTGTGAAACACCACGTTACAAGCCCTCCAGGATGATTTTCACAACTTTTCTCCGAAAAATCAAAAATTCAAATTTTAGTCGCACGAAAAAAAAATGAAAGTCATTCTTTCTGGTTGAAAGTTTGTCTTGTTGGTAACAAGTTCAGTTTTTTTTGTTGCTAATGTGCTCCATTTATGGAATACAACTATTTGATTTAATTTATACTCTCATATCCAAAATTCGCAATTTTTGTTTATTTCAATTATTTAGTTTGAAGATGGAATCCTTTGATAAAAATTATTCTTTCGGTTCAAATTTATCTCTATTGTTGAAAATATATCCTTCTGTTGAGAAAATATTTTGTTCTTTGATAGAAATTAATCTTTTCAGGTTTTAGTTTCATGTATTCTGTTTAAAGCTCTTTTTCCACTGAAAAAATGTATTGTTTATGCTGCAAATTCATCCAATTAGTTGGAACTGCAATGTTTTTACTCAAAATATTTGGAAATTAGAAATATTTTGAATTGAAGTTTTGTTTTCTAAAGATTGGAACATTTGGAAATAAAAAAATATCTTTCAAAAGGCCTCGTTTTCTATTGCCTTGAATTTTTATTTATTTCTTTTAAAAAATGTCGATTTTTGGTGTTTTGAGGAATTTTTTCAATTTATGGGGTAAAAATGGGGAAGAAGGGATTCGTTAGAAAAAAATAGGGACTGTGATTGAGTTGTCTTAGCACTTTGGCCCGGAAATTTCTAAAAAATAAAATTAATAATAGATGTATTTTCAAAAACAAACCTCGTGTTTAAGCTTTTTGAATTTGAAGCATTTAAATTGGCCTTTTTTGGTATTTTGGTACCGACACACACAAAGGTCTCTTTTATCAAAATAAATTGATGTAACTTCAATCGCTGAAAAAAATATAAGCAAGCCTTTGAATAATTGTATTTCTTTAGTGATTTCATTAAAATACAGAATATATTGTATGAAAACTAGTTGAATAGAGAATTTGGGTCCATATCGAGTCACATGTGGCAAGTCTCTTTTGCGCATGTCTCTCCTGCACCAATTCTCCGGAAAAGATTGGCAATTTCATTGCGAATCTTCCGAATTTAATTGTCATTCTGCGGCATGTCTCACCTCCGAAAGTGGCAAAAGTGCCCCAAGTCTCAAGTATAACATTTCGGAGAATCCGCATCCGAAGTCAACTTCCTGTATCTGTTTGGCAAAGCTTTGAAAGAACTTATGCACTATGAGTGATAGCAATCACCTTCGTTCGCTGTTTGAGGCAAAGATATGTCGCTTCCTTCTAAACATTTTTCTGCACGGATTTTGAAAAGTTCTGAGCCATTCTCAAGATTTTGTTTCGAGAAAAGGAGGATATTCCCAGCCGTGCTTTGGCAAAAAACACATTTCAACCTAATAATTTCTCACATTTCACATAACAAGCCCTTCTCCGCACGTTTACAGGGCCCAGCGGAAAGAATAAAGACGAAAGGGGAGACTGGTCGATGCTCTTAGATTCATGGAGGAGGTCCAGAGGCAGGAAAATGGAAGGAAAAAACAGGCAGGAGGAAAGGCGGTGAGGAAGCAGATCGAAACAAAAAACTCGTAGATTTCGCCTAATGTAACGGTAATAGGGGGTGAGAGAAGTGATAAAGTAGGAAAATAAACACCGGAAGAAGATATGGGAACGTAAGTGTTGTGAAGCAAGCTCGATCATATGCTGAGAATGCTCCCGGAGAATAAAGAGGAACGGAAAAGCATTAGGAGTGACTTGGGGAGAAATCTAGGAAGAAACCTGGTGAATTTGAGAAGAAAATAAGGAAAATAGAGGCTTGAAGTTAGAATGAACGGTTAAATATATGAAAATAGTGGAAAGAGATATCGAGAAAAGGGAAAGAAGCAAGAGGAATAACAATGTGACAATTATGGGCTTAAAAACAAGAGGAGGCAATAACGCAATGGCGCGATGAAGGCAATGAAGCTGTAGAGGATCTGCTCGAAACCAGATATAAGGTTGAGGTAAAACAACTTGAGAAAAGGGGGCAGAAGGGGGAAGAAGTTCTCATGGTCGGAATACAATCATGGGAAGCAGAGCAAGAAGTTATGGTTGAAAAAAAGGAGGAAAAAATGTAAGAAAAAAGAGAAAGAAAAAAAAGTATAAAAGAAAAGGACATATCAGTGGAACAGAAAGACAATAGAGAGGATGTATACTGCAGGGGTCAGTAAAGGAAATGCGGGAATGAAAAGTATGAACGACGCATTCATTTGGCTGTAAAAAACAGCTGAATAGCCGACTGATTACAAATATTCGAAGGGAACGTTGTACAGAGGGCAAGAGACAGCGTACAAGGAAGACGAAAGGAGCTAGTGCTTGTTGAATCAGAATATGGAAGGGGGTGAAGGAGATGAATTCATGTGCATAGAGCAGCAAGGGCGATTGTTTATACATTTAGCAAAAACTAGTAGTAATTGACTGGAGAGAGTCAGAGTTTAAAACGGGAAGAGTGTGATCATGTGGATGGAACTCAGGGAAAAAGTGTGGAAACAAATTATGAAAAAGAAACAAAAGAATGACTGCATGAAGCTAGGCAATGAAGCAGAAATGGGTGAGAAGACTTGAAGCAAAGTGGTTGCGCTAGTTAGATGAAGTAAAGCCAAGATTGGAAGTCGTAGAAAGTGATATGGAATCTCGAGGTTCAGGAGTGAGAAGGAACGATGAAATAGATGGAAGTAGTAGAGAGAGATATTAGGAAAATGGGAAGAAGAGAAAGAAATAACAGTGTGACAATTACATGCTTAGACACAAGAGAAGGCAATGAAAATGAGGAAGTAGGTGATCTGCTCTCGAGGAAAGTTTAACGGTTGGGGTGGTACACAATAACGTGAGGAAAGGAGGCAGGAAAGTGAAGAAGTCCTGATGGTCAAGATAGAATCATGGGGATCAGAGCTGGAAGTTATGGTTAAAAGAAATAAACTGGGGGATAGAACTATTTTCATTCTACACGATCTGACAATCAAAAAGAGAGAAACACAAAGAAGGCTCAAAGAAATAGCTGGAAAACAAAGACGGGAGGAGACGGAAGTGAAGACAGGATATCAGAAAATATGTATACAGGGAAAATGATCGATATGGAACCAGAGTACGGGGGGCTGGAGAGTGCTGGTGCAATAAAGAGAAGATGTAAACTACAGGGGTCAGTAAAGCAAATCAAGAAAAGAAGGCAAAAGGAAGAATAATCACGAGAGTAAAAGACAGGATAGAGGAGGTGAAGAAGATAGAGGATAGAAAGGATGAATAAAACAGTAAGGAAGTAATAGAGAGTAACAGTAGGAGATTTCAACTCAAGAATCAGTGGGAAGGGAATGTTGTACAGAGCTTGCCAAATCAGAATATAAAAGGAGGTAAAGAAGACAAATTCACATTCATAGAGGAGCAAGGGTCATCGTTTATAGATTAAGTGCTAACTAACTTTAGGACGCTGCAGGGAGTTAGAGTTTAAGAAAGGAGCAGTGTAGATATGTGGATGGAACTCAGGGAGTAAGTGGTGGAGTAGATTAACGAAACAGAAAATAGATAGAAACAAAGTATCAATCAAGGCAATGGTGCGACAACGAGTGTGAAAAGAAGAAGGAGAAAGTATAAGATGATTTCAAGGAATGGAGGATGAAAATAAAGGTCTACTTGAGGAATTGGAGAAAGATCAGAGAACTGAGGATACAGGAAGAGGAAGTAAAGCAAAGAGCGTAAGAGGAAGAATTGAGTAACATTAGATCAGAAGGAGAGGCCTGCAAATTCATTTAAATGGAAAGAAGAATAGCACAAGAGGTTAGTGATAATATTGAATTTGAGGAGAGGAGAGAGTTTTTCAAGAGTGATGTTGTATGGAGTGGAAATTTGTGGATGGAAGCAGTATGGAATAGTGGAAGAGGTGCAAGAGCGATACATAAAATGGACTATGGATCTGGGTAAATGCAGATCAGAATAAATGGTGTTTGAGGAAGCTGATAGAAAGTCCTTGCTTGTGAAAAAAGCGGAAAGAGCATGAAGCTTCATAAAAAAATGTATAAGAGATTAAGGGAGAATGTTGGTAAAGGAGTAGGTGAAAGAAAAAGAAAGCGAAGGGATTGATGAAAGAGGAGTGGTGGCTGTAAAAGAGTGGTTCAAAAGGATCGGTATAATAAAAGGTGGAAATGAGATAGAACCATTGAGGAGAGATGATGACTCATAAGCATGCAAAGGAAAAAGACAGGGAAAGACAGAAATGAGAAAGGGTAGAAAAAATCTGGGAGTCAGAGTATAACAGAAAGTATGAAGCCGTTAGAATCGAAGAGCGGGCAAAGTAGACGGGAAGAAAGGGTGACATAGGAAGTCAGAAAATCATAGCAAGAGCGAAGTGTAGGAACATGGAAGAAGAGGATCAGTACTGGATGGGGGAGGAAGAAAAGAATTGTGGGCTATATGGTCTGCAAGCAGCCAGAGTAGAGCATTGCTTAGGCGGGTACGGTAGAGGTAGGTTCATCGATTGAAAATGTATTGCCCGAAACCAGAGAAAGAAAAGAAACAAGTAAAAGCTAAGGAGGGCCTGAAAAAAGATAGGCATAAAAAATGTTGACACTGAACAAACTCCAAATAGTGTGATATAAGGCTCAGAAAAATATATTTACGACAGTGGAGAGGCACAGCGAGCGGAATCATAACATTGACCTGCGAATAAGCGAGCGAAGGTAAACAGGGACGATAGCGAGCAAGTGATGAGAGCACAAAAGGCAAAAAATATAATAAGCATGTAATTATTTTTAGTTAGTAGTTTAAGTAAAATGTGAGAAATCACGTTAACCTGGTTTAGAGGTAAAAACATAACCCTCGGTGAAAGGGTAAGGATATGTCTCCCACATTATTTGTATTACCAGTAACAGGGGTGCCTTCAAACATTACAAAAGTCTTGTAAATGGGGTCACGCTATTTCTATGACAAGTCGTAGAGGCGCCTCCTTGCTCTGACGAGACTTTGGAAAAGGGGAAAGTATTGTGACCTGAAATATTTCTATGACCAGTCACATGGGTCACATGAAACGTAACCTTCTTGGAAGGGTCCATTGAAGCAAGGGTTCGAGATTTGTTTTTTTTTTCTGTATGGCCACTGCAAAATTTTTCATTTTTGTAGGGAAATGCGTTTAGAGTAGTTTATGATTCGTTCTCCCTGCAAGAATAACTTGTAAATGGCGGCTTGATCAGAACAATAAAACGTTAATGAGAGCATGTGTTTTCCTCATATATATATATATATATATATATAAATTAAAATTTGGTTGAACAACCACCGCAGGGCCCACCTGGGAGCAACCGTCATTCAAAGAATGGTACCGGCTCCCAGTCGAACCGCGGTTAAATACACCTATGGCCACGTCTCACTATCGTGGGATGAGTGACCACATGTGCGAAAAAATCACAACGACGGTATCTCTCCTTTTTCTCGGTTTTTCTTGTCTTTGATGTTGTAGTCGGCTGGAGCCGAGAATTCGATCACAAACATAGTTCGGTCACGCTTGTCATGGAGCACGATGTCAGGTCTTGTGTGTTGGATTGGCGCCATTGTCGAGAAATTGTAGTTTCAGTAGATTCGGCACACCTCGTTCTCAACAATAGACTCAATCCCCCTTGGAGCGTTCGGCAGGGCAGGGTCGCGGTC